>JASPKP010006602.1:0-5000 GCA_030674155.1 Stramonita haemastoma
GAATCAGACAGAGAGAACGAGAAGAGAGAGAGAGAGAGACAGAGAGAGAGAGAGAGGGAGGGAGGGAGGGAGAAAGAGAGAGAGGGAAAGGGAGAAAGAGAGAGATATGAATAAAGAGAGAGAGATACAGAGAGAGAGATAATCAGACAGAGAGATAGAGAGACAGAAAGAGACAGAAAGAGACAGGGAGAGACACAGACAGACAGACAGACAGACGGACAAAGAGTAGTGGTGTAAGGGAGTAATGATGGTAACAATAGAGAGGGATGGGGGTAGGAGCGGCAAACACTGGAAGGCATGGATGCAGACAGAGGGTGTTCAACTTTAATCAGCTGGACATGACGCGTGCAGTGAACTTTCCTGCCACAGGCAACAGCACAGCCGGGTTACTGGGAACTGGGAGCATCTTTGGGCCATAGTTAAAACGGTAATTGGCTGGTTCCAGAATGTGTGTCTTGGTTAGTAAGTCAATCCGTCTGTCAGCAAAGTTATGAAATAGACCGTCAGTTACTAACCAGTTAATGAGTCATTAAAGCAAAGCCAGTTGGCTAATGAGTTCATATAAAAGCAATTGATAAGTGAACATAAAAACATCATTTTGAAGAAAGTGAAGAAATTTGAGCAGAATTTCTTTATTTGCTTGACTTTTGTGCGTGTTGCGTGCTTGCGTGCGTGCGTGCGTGAGTGTGTGTGTGTACATTCGAATTTGTTAAAACTGTAAATTGTTGTTAATTGTGTGTTGTGTTGGTCGAATGCAAGCGCTTTGATTTGTTTTTACAAGATATAGCGCTATACAAATTCCATGTATTATTATTATTATTATTATTATTATTATTATTATTATTATTATTATTATTATTATTATTATTATTATTATTATTACTATATTCCCACACTTTCTTTCAGAAATGCCCTCATTACCATTTGCTTGACGAGTCATTTCAACAAGTATAGAATAGGTAAAGATTGTAACACACAATTTTCCAATATATTGTCAATAGAATAGGTAAAGATTGTAACACACAATTTTCCAATATATTGTCAATGCACTGACTGTTAGTGTGATTCCAAAGAATACACATTGTGTCTAAAATGCAATAGTCAAGTGAATAAAGAATAAAATAAAAACAGGGAAATGATATTTACTCACTAACTAGTACCTCTAAGGGTAACATGGGCAAAAGGTACCTTTTTATTGTTCTTGTTGTGCGTTCCCAAGCTTACCACTATGGGGGTCACCCATAATGTGCATTCTGATTTACTCAACCCACCTGGGAATCACTGTGAGTGTGAAACTGCACACTGAAAGAGATGTTTGCATGTAAGAGAGTTTTCAAGTACGTCACCATATAGGCAGCCATACTCCAACTTCAAAGGAGGCTACTATGTGATAATATCCTTTATTTTCAGCAGACCTTGTACAGAACAAGCATCACAGTGTTTGGTGTTTTATCATGGCAATTCATCAGTGCACAGAGAAGAGAGTTGTTGATAGATATTGACATATTAGTGGCTTTGATGTCATTAACTGGGCAACCTTGCCTAGTTTGATATTTTGCATCTTGCTTCTAACCCTAAGTGTCAATATTAAACTGCCTTAAAGACCCCAGAACACTGAATCTAGTTTTAGTGCTTTTGAGGATAACCTGTTGTATTCTTGTGGATAGTCTTACAATACTGCCATTAAACACACACACACACGCACGCACGCACGCACGCACGCACACACGCACGCACACTCGCACGCACACACGCACACATACACACACACACGCACGCACACACACACAAACAAACAAACAAACAACACACACACACACACACACACACACACACACACACACACACACACACACACACACACACACACACACACACACACACACTGCATGAAAATCTTCATAACTATCACACTGCCAAGGACGGGTCGAACAGGATCACATAACTAAGGCTTCAGGCCATCCCAAGCCAAGTGGAAGTGTGGAGAGACAGGAGGGGGGAGGAGGATTGGGGGGAGATGGGTGGAACCAGGGGAGGAGATTTTGTAAGGAGGAGGGTAGAGAGAAACAGGGTCGTGTGTGTGTGTGTGTGTGTGTGTGTGTGTGTGTGTGTGTGTGTGTGTGTGTGTGTGTGTGTGAGTGTGGTGTGTGTGTGTCTGTGTGTGTGTGTGTGTGTGTGTGTGTGTGTGTGTGGTGTGTGTGTAGTGTGAATGCGTGTGTGCGTGGGTACGTGCTTGTGAGCGTGCATGAGTGCGCGTGTGTGTATGTTTGTGTGAGTGTGTATGGGTGTGTGAGTTTGTGTATGTGTGTGAGCTGGAGGATGATGGGGAGGGGGCAGGCAGTAACACTGTGACAGAAGAGGGGGAACACAAGTTGAAAAAGTAGTAGAGGGAGAAGACGTTAGACTTTAATGAGCTGGACAAAATGCCTGCATCGAACTCTCTTGCCCAGGGTGAAAATCAGAGAGGTGCTAGTGTGAACTTTTCCCTGCATGTCTCTAATTATAATTACATTGATAGAGGTGTTAGTGTGAACTCTGCCCTGTATGTCTCTGACTATAATTGATAGAGGTGCTAGTGTGAACTGGGCCTAGCATGTCTCTGTTTATAATTACATTGGGTTTTTTGTTTCTTTTACTCAGTGTGAGATCGAGCCTAACGGTTATTTGCTGTTTAGTCTGTTATATTAATTGTGAGCTGGTTAACCAGTTAGAGAGGTAGTTTGTATGAAACAAGTGGAGTTGAAATTGAGATGTTTAGTTAGTTCTGTTCTTATTTATCTTTTTTCCAGAGGTGTTTTAGTGGTTAAGTTTTAAATCCATTCTTTTTATTTAAACAAAAGCACGATTTAAAACGGATCACATTTCAAAGAATATCTGGATTTCACTGAATGTACGTTAAAGTTTGTAAAAAAAACAGAAGAACAGTTGAATACACACACACACACACACACACACACACACACACACACACACACACACACACACACACACACATCACACACAAACAACACACACACAAACACACACTCTCACATCCACGAACTCACACACGCGCACACACAAACACACATATATACACACACAAACACACATACATACACACATAGACAAACACACATACACATACATACATACATACATACATACATACATACATACATACATACATACATACATACATACATACATACATACATACATACATACATACATACATACATACATCCATGCACGGACGGACGCACGTACGCACGCACGCACGCACGCATACATACATACATACATACATACATACATACATACATACATACATACATACATACATACATACATACATACATACATACATACATACATACATACATACATACACATACACACACTAATGTCTCATGTGCAAATGCACGTGGAATATCTAGCGCACGTTTTAAAAACCCTTTCCACCTTTTAAGAAAGTAGTCCATTTTGTGCCAGAAGGAAAGGATGACAAATTAAAGAAAAACAACTGCCTGCACACTGAGGGTGTCATGTTTCAATACATTTCCGAAATTGGAACGCAGCTACCTTAATGATGGGATAAACGTGCGTATACCCAATATTTTATTACCATTATTCGATCTTGGAGCTCCAGCCAAGGACTTTATAAGAGAAAAAATGACAGACACTCGCGCGCGCACGCACGCACACACACACACACACACACACACACACACACACATACACACACATACACACACACATACACACACATACACAATCAAACACACACACTACACACACACTCACACACACACACACACACACACACACACACACACACACACACACACACACACACACACACACACACACACACACACACACACACACACCTCTCTCTCTCTCTCTCTCTCTCTCTCTCTCTCTCTCTCTCTCTCTCTCTCTCTCTCTCTCTCTCTCTCTCTCTCTCATTACCAGGCTTTAAACCTGCATAACCACCTCTGCCAAAGAAGGATGGAACAAGAGGATCACACAGCCAGTGCTGCAGCCCGCAGAGAAACCGACTCCAAGTGCTGGGAGGCAGGGGGGAGGGGGGAGGGTGATGTGGCGCATGGACATGACAGAAATGTGAGGAGAATCGGAAATAATGGAAGGGAATGGAAATGGGGACGAAGGCGGGGGGAGAAACAAGGTGGTTGGGGTAGTTAGTGGTGGTGGGGAAGGGGGAGGGGGGGTGGTGGGGGATGAAAGGGATACTAATGCAGCAAGGAAGGATTGAGAGTTAGAGAAAGGAGAGGAGGAGAAAAACAAGTTTGAGAAAATGACAAAAAAGGTGTATCAGATTTGAATCAGCTGGAAATAAGGCGTTCAGTGACCTCTCTTGCCTATGGAAAGCTTAATAGGGGGCTGATGTGAACTCTGAACATAACTGTGACTTTGTAAAAATGTCTTTGTCTTTCTTTTAGTCCTTGCAGAGTCACTGGGGCACTGCAGTCGGGTATACTGTGAGTGAATTTGTCACCAGCTAGATGAACCTGGAGAGCCTGTCTGTCTCCTTTAAACAGGGTGCATGCTGGGTATGTTTGTCATCTTTACTACTGGTCAGCGCTGATTTACTATTTTTATGATAGGCTGATGAGACTATAACTTGTGAGCAAAATATTTTGCATGCTTTTGCACACTGATCCCTGGTTAACAGCGTCATGTGAAGGACTCTAGATAGAGTGGAGTCAGTACCAACATGTTTCCCCGTTTCTCGACTAGAGCTCCGTGGATCTCCAGTGGTGGGATTTTGCGTATGCGACAGTTGTTATTATCGCCATTGATATGGTACTGACATAAAAGGTCTATATGAATGATCCCTTCAAATGAACTCCCAATTGAGGCCCACACCTACACCCTTAGTTATTGCTAGAATCTGAGAACGATGTTCTGACCCCTGTGCATCTTAGGTTTTACCTAGTTAAAGTTAAAGTCTGTCCCGAGCCTAAGGCTCATCAGGCCGGTGCTTATCCCGGTTT
>JASPKP010006602.1:10000-13985 GCA_030674155.1 Stramonita haemastoma
CTTTGACAGCCGATGGCGAGCGGAATTCGGGAGACCCTTGGCTTATTTCAGTGGACGAGCATGATAGTTCTCTCTCTCCTCTCTTCTTTATCACCTGACCACCTTCTGGTATGCATTGCTAAAGCCTTTACACGCTGTTTCCATGTGTATGTGCACACGGTTTTGTGTGACGTGTCATCTCCTTGGTTATGTGAGCACACTTTTGCGTGATGTTTTAGTTTTGAAGATTTGTTTTCCTGAGATGACGTCATTAAGTTTAAAGTTTGGTGTCGTGAACATTCTTTGCGTTCTCTAAGTTGATGGTTGGTCTGTATTATGCCAATAGATTAGGAAGTATACAGCTAAATACTCTTTACTAGTGTTGTTGGTGTAACCTTGTGATTCTAGACGGTTGTAGAACTTGCTGTTATGATTGGTTGTATTGCGATTAAAATTCTGGAATGTTCTTGGATTTTATCGTTTACGGTGAACGATAGAGCACTTCCTTTATGAGAAGCTTTAATACAATTTGACAACTGGCAGAAATGTTTGTGACACAAAAATGTAATTTAGAAAGTGGTTGAAGTGTAATTATCAAGTCCATGATTTGTAATTACATAGCTGTACTGTTAAAGAAAACGAAGTTTCTGTATGATATAAGTCATGTTTTTGTTTGGAAAGGACAGTTTGCCAACTAGATGCTGCGCAGAGACTTTTTGTTGCCAGAACAAAGCCCAGACTTAATTCAGAGTCAGCATTTGTTCTGTCTCGATGGGAATGGAGGAGAAGAAGGAAGAACTCTTGCCGTCGCTTCAGTCAGCATTTAATGTCCAGTGGAGTGTGCCTCAAGAATACCAAGTCGATCTGGTGAAAATGACCTTGTCCCTAAAGAGCACCAGTACCAATTGACTACTGTGTAAAGCCGGCACAGTGCTTTATCTAGTGTTGTGTACATAGTCCATATTTTTTCCTTAATAGTTACAGTTGTGTAAATAGTCAGTAACTGTTTTCCTTCATAGTTACTGCCGTGTAAACAGTCAGTAACTGTTTTCCTTTCTTTTGTGTACCATCTCTCAGACCACATAGACCGTCTCAGTCTGAACGAAGATTGTGTCACGGAAAACTAGACTCTGCTGTTATATCATAGTTATACAATGTTTGGAAACTGAACGAAAGGATGATAACTCAATAAAACAAAACAAAAATCCTTTCTATAAATATTTTTGCCTGCTCGCTTTTTGTTATTTGTTTTGACATGGAATGAAACGTGTTTAATTTTCCCCAAAGAAGCCCAAAAAAAGAGTTCCATAATGACATAGCAAACCAGCCCTATGATCTCTGCAGTAACGTATTGTGACGGGCGGTAATTAGATTACTTCCCATGCGATCGGAACTGCCAATCGCAGCATCGTGGATCTAAATTTAGATTCACACCTGTGAATTGTGCAACGTTCTGTACGTTGCGGGGTGGTCGAAAACCGTCTGTTGCATGCACTTTGTCCGTAGCGGTAAACTGTAGTATTTATGCAGACCACATTCCCACTGTCTATCTGTCGTCGCTGAGAAGTTGTGCAGAGACGCGCAGATCAAATATGTGCACTTTGTTACAGTATTTTAAAATTGTTCTTTCTATTCTAATGTTATATGATTTTCTTTTTTTTATTTATAAAAAAATGAAATAAAAAAAAACAGCCTCATAAATTTCTTCAGTAATGCATTCCCATCTTACTCTACCTTTCTTCTTGCAAGTTTTTCGCACAGATCATGCTCTAACGATTCTGCCTTGTGCAGGTTTTATGATTGTGCTCAACTTACTGGGGAATGCCAGTTGTCTCTCCGTGACCCTGTCCTGGCTTATGAATGAATGTGCATAAATCACTCGTAAAGCCAATTGTCCTCCCATGTCCCAATACACTTATGAATGAATGTGCATAACTTACCTGGGAAAGCCAATTGGTCTTCCATGTCCCAATACAGTTTATGAATAATGTGCATAACTTACCTGGGAGAGCCAGTTTTCTCCCTTGTCCGCATACAGGCTTATGAATAAATGTACATACATGGGAAGACCACTTGTCCCCCATGTCCCCCCATCTCTCGCCCCCCTCCTCACCCCTGAAACAATTCAAAAAGATGTTTTATTCATCTTTTTTATTTATTTCTTTGATATCGAAGAATAATGAAATAAGTACTCATGTGCTTTTTTACATCCAGTCCCGGTGTGTATGCAGTTTTGTAAATCTTGTCATCTGTTCCCACCCGGCCCCACCCCCGATTACCTACTCTTACGAAATGCGGAACAGGGTTTTAACGGTGCTCAGATGCTCTGCGTGGTTCGCACACGGGGCTTTGTTTTATAGTCTCATCCGAAGGCAGAGAGACAGAGACTTAACTTGTGCCTGTGAATTCCCGTGGGAACAAAGGGCCGCAACAACACTCCTCCAACGGACTCGGTTCCGGGAGACCCTTTCTTCAGCTCGGCCCACGTCATTCCGGCTGCCTTCGTCTCTGCTTCAATGCCTCTGCGCCAGGTCTGTTTTGGTTGAGAGACAGAGAGAAACAGCGACGACGAGGAGGACGAAAAGGAATACTATAATTATGAAGTTTTTTACAGAATTTTTGTAAAAAGAAAGTAAAATAAACTTTGAAAAATAGAAGAATAACCAAACAGTCAAACAGTCAAAACTTACACACGCACACCCACACCACACACACCACACAACACCCACACACACACACACACACACACACACACACACAACACCCCAAACAACAACACATACACAGTCACACCCCACTCCACGCATATATACTAATACTCACACGCACAACACACACACAAAACACACACACCCCAACACACACACACACACACACACACCCACACACACAACACACACACACACACATAACACTAACACTAACACTAACACTAACACAAACACACACACACACACACACACACACACAACACACAAACACAACACACACACACACCCCACAACACACATACACACAGTCCAACACACTCCACGCACATATACAAATACTCACGCGCCACACACAAACGCACAAAACCCCACACACACACACACACACACACACACAACACACACACACACATACTACACACAACACACACAACACCCACACACACACACAACACACACACACACACATAATACCACACACAAAACACACACACACAAACACACACACACACAACACACACACACACACACACAACACACACACACACACACCCACCCACTAACACACACACACACACACACCACCACACACCACCACACACACTGATAACAATCACAGCCACCTATAACAACAAACAAACAAAACTCATCCACCACTGTTCACTGGACTCCAGCCTAATCAACGTGACAAAACTGCTCGGGGCCAGCCACAGGAACAGCCAGTGACAGAAAGCGGGGGGGGGGGAGAGTGGGTGGGAAAGAAAAATGGCAGAAAACCGGAGAAGATGTTTGGGGTGGGTGGGGGTTAGGAACTACCACAGGTGAAGAAAGAGGGGAGGGGGAAGCTGAGAGAGAGGGGGGGATTAAGGAGAGAGAGAGGAGAGAGAGAGAGAGAGAGAGAGAGAGAGATGAGAGAGAGAGAGAGGGGAGAGGGGAGAGAGAAAAGAGAGAGAGAGAGAGAAGAGAGGCAAATCGAATCAAATCAAATCAAATTCTTTAATTTCGAGGATAATAGAAAAAGAACTCATAAAGCGGGTTTTTTTACATTCACATCCCACCTTTATCAGGCATAAAATAAGATATGTTCAAACCGTTAAGAATAACTAGAAACAGTAGCAGCAACAACAACGTAATAATAAACCAGCTAATAAAGCAAAAGACAACAGGATCAGTAAACATATTTTTTAAAAAAAGAACCAAACACCCCCCTACCCAAATTAAACAAAACCGTAAGCCCTACTGGAAGACAAGAAAAGGAACAAAATCTACAATACACAAAGAACTCCTATAAAAAA
>JASPKP010000660.1:0-30000 GCA_030674155.1 Stramonita haemastoma
ACCAACCCCCAACCCTAACCCTAACCCTAACCCAACCCTAACCCCAACCCACCCACCCTAACCCACCCTACCCACCCAACCCAACCCAAAACCCACCACCCACCCACACCCAACCCCACCCTAACCCACCCTAACCCACCCCCACCCTACCCACCCCAACCCAACCCAACCCACCCAAACCCCCACCCAAACCCAACCCAAACCCAAACCCTAACCCACCCACCCTAACCCCCCAACCCAACCCAACCACCCAACCCTAACCCACACCCACCCCCCAACCCAAACCCTAACCCACCCCACCCACCCAACCCAACCCAACCCCACCCAACCCAACCCTAACCCACCCCACCCACCCAACCCTAACCCCACCCTAACCCAACCCAACCCCACCCTAAACCCACCCACCCCACCCAAACCCCCCAAACCCAACCCCCAACCCCAACCCAACCCAACCACCCTACCCCCAACCCAAACCCAACCCCAACCCTAACCCCACCACCCACCCACCCTACCCCACCCCACCCCAACCCACCCAACCCACCCAACCCTAAACCCACCCACCCACCCCACCCAACCCACCCACCCCTAACCCAACCCACCCACCACCCACCCCCAACCCTACCCAACCCACCCAACCCACCCTACCCACCCAACCCCAACCACCCCCTAACCCTAACCCACCCAACCCTACCCCACCCAACCCAACCTAACCCTACCCAACCCAACCCAACCCAACCCCTAACCCAACCCAACCCAACCCTACCCTACCCCAACCCACCACCCCACCCTAACCCTAACCCAACCTAACCCAACCCCACCCAAACCCACCAACCCCAACCCACCCTAACCCACCCAACCCAACCAAACCACCACCCCCCCCCACCCAACCCAACCACAAACCTCCACCCTAACCCACCCTAACCCACCACCACCACCCTAACCAACCCAACCCCACCACCCCAAACCCAACACCTAACCCAAACCCAACCAACCAAACCTCACCCTAACCCAACCACCCTACCCACCCTACCACCCTACCAACCCTACCAACCACCACCAACCCAAACCCACCTCCACCCTACCACCCCCCTAACCCACCAACCCACCCACCACCTACCCCCAACCACCACCCTAACCCACCCACCAAACCACCCAACCACCACCCCTCCACCACCCCCACCCCCACCACCACCCACCACCACCCACCACCCTACTACAACCCTAACACCCACCAAACCCACCCAACCCAACCTACAACCCAACCACCAACCAACCCTAACCCAACACCCAAACCCCCCCACCCTAACCCAACAAACCCAACCCAACCCAACCCAAACCACCCACCCCAACCCACACCCACCCAACCCAACCCTACCCAACCCAACCCAACCCCCCCAACCAACCCAACCACCCTAACCCAACCCAAAACCCACACCTAACCCCAACCCAACCCAACCCTAACCCACCCCAACCCAACCCTAACCCAACCCACCCACCACCCTAACCTAACCCCTACCCACCCCAACCCAACCAACCCAACCCTAACACCCTAACCCAACCCCACCACCCAACCCACCCCTAACCCAACCCACCCCACCACCCCCCACCCACCCAACCCACCTCCCCCAACCAACCCCACCCTAACCCCCCCAACCACCCCACCCCCACCCCAACCCACCCACCCACCCCCCCTCCCCACCCACCAACCCTCCACCACCCAACCCAACACCCTCCCAACCCACCAACCCCACCCTAACCCTAACCCACCCCACCCCCCACCCACCCACCCACCCAACCCACCCACCCACCCTACCCAACCCACCCTACCCCCACCCACCCAAACCACCCAACCACCCTACCAACCCACCCACCACCCCACCCAACCCACCCCCCCCACCCCCCACCCACCCACCAACCCAACACCCTAACCACCCTCCCCCCACCCACCCAACCCCAACCCCTCCCCCCCCCAACCCTAACCCTAACCCTACCCCTAACCCACCCACCCTCCCTACCCAACCCACCCTACCCACCCCCCACCCTCCCCCAACCAACCCTACCCTACCCAACCCCTAACCCAACCCAACCCCCAACCCTACCCCCTACCCTCCCTAACCCCCACCCTACCCTACCCAACCCCCACCCACACCCTAACCCTACCCACCACCCAACCCCCACCCACCCTACCCCAACCCAACCCAACCCAACCTAACCCAACCCACCCAACCCAACCCCCCACCCAACCAACCCAACCCAAACCCAACCCAACCTAACCCCCCAACCTAACCACCCACCACCCCCACCCTAACCCTACCCACCAACCCAACCCAACCCCACCCCCCCAAACCTAACCCAACCCAACCCAAACCAACCCACCCCTACCCAACCCTAACCCAACCCACCCCCACACCCAAACCCAACCCAACCCAACCCACCCACCTAACCCCCCTAACCCACCCTACCCAAACCCAACCCTAACCCTAACCCTAACCCAACACCCCAACCCAAACCCTAACCCCTAACCCTAACCTACACCACCACCCTAACACCCTAACCTACCCTAACCCAAACCCTACCCAACCCTAACCACCCTAACCCTACCCTAACCCTACCACCTAAACCACCCTAACCCAACCCTAACCCAACCTACCCCCTAACCCTAACCCTAACCCTAAACCCTAACCAACCCTAACCCTAACCCCTAACCAACCACCTAACCCTAACCCTAACCCTAACCCTAACCCTAACCCTAACCTAACCCTAACCCTAACCCTAAACCACACACCCTAACCCTAACCCTAACCCTAAAACCCTAAACCCCTAAACCCTAACCTAACCCTAACCCTAACCCAACCCTAACCCTAACCCTAACCCAACCCCTAACCCAACACCCTAACCCCTAACCCAACACCCTAACCCTAACCAAACCCTAACCCTAACCCTAACCCTAACCCTAACCCTAACCCTAAACCTAACCCTAACCCTACTTTAACCATAACCCTAACCTTAACCTAACCTAACCCTAACTTAACCCTAACCTAACCCTAACAAACAATATTTACAAAACTGCATACACACGGGGACCGGATGAAAAAAAGCACTTGATTGCTTATTCTGTTATCCTCGATATAAAAGAATAAATAAATAACCCTACCCTAACCCAACCTTAACCCTTAAACCCAACCCTAACCTAACCCTTAACCCTAAACCTTAACACTAACCCTAACCTACCCCTTACCCTAACCCTAACCCTAACCTAACCTAACCCAACCCTAACCCAACCCTACCCTAACCCTACCCTAACCCTAACCCCAACCCCACCCTAACCCCACCCTAACCCCACCCTAACCCTAACCTAACCTAACCGACCCTACCCTAAACCCTAACCTTAAACCCTAACCCTAACCGTTTCAGACTAACCCATTAATCTGAATGCGTGGGTTTCTCAACTACAGAGAAATAGTAGGGCGCCTGAGCCAGCCTGCCTGCTGTGCTGTGGAATTTCGCGTACGGTGTAGCCAAAAGGATAGGGTCCGCCACAGAATAATAGAGCCAGCGTTGCACTAACTAAAGGGTCAGATTTTGGGAAGGGTAAACTGCTGTGTAGGATGTTGCATCAGTGGACAGGTACTTATGAATTGCACTAATACGCCGTAGTTGATAGTAGCATGACTGACAGGTCTGGGTGATGAAATTTTGCATGGAGAGTGTGTTGTCTACAATGACACCTGTATACTTAACAGAAGTGGATAGCGGAACTGACGTGTTACCGAATTCTATTTAAGTTGTTGAAATGGAGGAGAGTTTGTGTTTGGTGCCTACGAGAATGGCTTCGGTTATATCTGCATTTTAATTGTAACTTGTTTTGTATCATCCAGTGTTGGGTATCTTGAAGGAAGTTGGTCATATTTGTCAAGAGAGATGGCAGATTTTCAGGTGTATCACTGCTTTGAATCATCAGCATAAAAGTGATAATTGATATGATGGTCTATTATATGTGACAGTGGAGCAGTATAGAGGGTAAAGAGAAGAGGGCCCAGAACTGATCCCTGAGGAACGCCACATTCCAGTTTTGCAGGTGCTGATTGAATCTTGTTTACTGCAACTGTGTGGACTCGGTCTTTAAGGTATGAAGTAAACCAGGTGAAGGTTGTGCCTTTAATACCAAACATGTTTTGGAGACGTTTCAGTGTATCTCACTCTCACTGTCCCATGTCCCAAAGGACACAGGGGGGACATGAGAGAAGATGCAACGGAGATCTTTTTCCATGCTTCATGATCCTGTGTGGCTAGTAGGAGGTGTTGCAGGGGTTGGGCGGACCAGTCTTTGATGTTGTCAACCCATGATTTTTTTTGGCGGCCTCTTCTTCTCTTGCCCTTGCCCTGGAAATTTGGCTAAAATTTCCAGGATCTGTACTTATTGTATGTCAACATTTTAATCTTTGTGAACTTGTGCATCAGGATTAGTAATCTGGCTTTGACTATTGTTCCTGTTGCTGCTTACAGGTGTTCTTATTTCATTATTCTTCCACATTATATTGCCTTGACTGTTCATGGTGTGTTCCTATTTTATTATTCGTCCACATTTAATTGCTTTATTGTGAATGATCAAAATGTATGAATACACATGAACATACGAGCAAAACAATAACACCACAAGATTACGAAGACTGTTTCCCATGTTCCACGCCCCATGATCTTGATTCGTTTACCTGGTGTCAGACTGATACTTATATACTATATCAGTTATTCTGTGCTGGACTTGTGCCCACCTGATGCAGTGCTCTGAAAGTGCAGCACACACAGTGACTGATCAGTGCCAGATCATACTCCATCCAGAAAAGATTAGACTAAAATTTTCCAGGATCTGTGCTTAGTGTGCCAACACTTTTAGTCTTCATGCACTGCGCCGATTGTGCATCAGGATTGTAATCTGGCCGTGACTATTGTTTCTGTTACGGTGTTCTTATTTTATAATTCTTCCATATCTTATTGCCTTGACTGTTCAAGGTGTGTTCTTATTTGTGGCGTTCCACCACAAAATGAGTCGCTTAGCACATTACCTAATTTTGCGCTAGGAGCCTTTAAAGGCAGGTGGGGGTCAAGTTGTCGATTTTGAGATTTTGATTGATTATTAAACTAGATCTGTTTATTTACCTTATAAAGGAATATCAATAGCCGCCGCTGTGGCCTAGTGGTTAGGGTGTTGTACTCGTAATCTAAAGGTTGCGGGTTCGATCCCAGCTATTCCGCTATGGCGTTGTGCCCTTGGAAAAGGCACTTTACGGCTATTTTCTCACCCCACCCAGGTGTAAAAGGGGTACCAACCTTGTGTTGGGGGTTAATCCTGCGATAGACTGGCGTCCTATCCAGGGGGAGTCTATGACTCTCAGTCGCTTAACGCCACAGAAACCGGGATAAGCACCGGCCTGATGAGCCTTATGGCTCGGGACAGACTTTTTTTAAAGGAATATCAAGGCATAATTTTTTACTTCTTTTGCTTTTAAATGTGTTTTGAAAATACCAAAGCACTCATTCTGACAACCTGTTACTAAAATAAACTTGCCCGTTTCTCATTTTGTCCCATCGTGCAGTCTATCATTTCAATTTGTAATAATGTTGCACAGAATTGTCCGATTTTCAATCTGTTTTTTGTATTTGATAGCCACTTTATTGCACATTAATAACATGTCAATAACTTAAAATTGACCTCAGGTGCACTCCATCTCATTATGTGGTGGAGCGTCACATTTTATTTTCTTCCACATTTTATTGCATTGACTGTTCAAGGTGATTTAGTATTGTTTTTGCTATCTTCGTACATATTTTTTCATTTTCTTAACCTCTCTTCTTCCTTATAACTGTATCACCCTACTTGTGCTCCAGATTGCTGGTTCTGGTATATTCACGTGTTCTTTCAATTAGATTAGGCAGGATTAACCGAGTTAATATATACATATATATATATTATTATATATATATTATATATATATATATATATTATTGTGTGTTGTATGTGTTAAATCTATTATTATTATATATATGTAACCAGGTGGTTTTGTGTAGCTCTATGTGTGAGAGCTTGTTGGGCATTTAGTTTAGGATAGAAACAGTTAAACAGATATTTGGTGTGGTCAGAACAGATGAGATCTTCTGTTCATTTTATAAAGTATTGTAGTTTGTTATGAGTATGATATATTTGTATTTTTATATATATTTTATTTTGTTTTTATGATTTTATCGCTAGTGGGATGAGATGAGATATATTTTAATTGTAAACGAGAGAGAGAACTCTACTTTGCATTTTGAACACAAAGGATCGGCCTGACCTAGGAAAGAAAATCTTTAATAACTTTAATAAATCATATTATCTATTCATATTCAGGGATATGATTGTTGAAGGCCTGATCTCGACTCGATTCAACTCAACCACAGTGAAGATTCTCTATTTTCATCCTAAAGTAGTATTTTCACCTATTACATCATATCAGTATAAGAACATTGAAATCGCGATCGGCAAAAGCAGTTCTAATTTATAAGTAAAGAAATATTTCATATATTGTAGTGTGCGATTGAGAATCATGTGTAATAAACTTTATTTAGATAAATGAAATATAATTTAATTTAGGTTGTAGTAGATCGTAAGGCATACGACGGTTTGAACACGATGATTAGCCTAACGGTCAGCCTAACGCTCGTTCTTTGTTCTAACGAATTTGAATCTCGTGGAACTGAATTTTATAAAATGCAGACATTAAACTATCGATCCATGGTATATTTTGGGTTTACATATGAATGAACATTAAGTTAGATTATGTTAATATAGATAATTTGTATTATTAGAGATTGTTCATTCTTTCGATCTTACGAACTACTACTTCGTAAGCAAGGCTATGTAAGATTGATGCGCACGCAGTAGATCGGGAATTGTGTTTTCGCATCGCTATTTAATTATTAATATCTCATCTCATGGACACTGCTAGCTAATAATATGCATATGTATATAATTTGTGGATTATATTCTTCCTTTTATATTCATTAAGTATTAGGCTCTGCTGGACTCTTAGTGTTTTATTATCGAAAGTTTTAGTACAAACCTGTTAAAAGTGTGTTTACTCAGAGGCTTTAATTGCCTTTAGTTCGCAGTTAGATAGTTGTTGTGCAAAGTGCATTAGTGCATTTTAAAGCTTGTGTTTCCTAGTTTATTTTGATGTATAATATGTTTAGCTTTGTTGCACGGACAGCGAGATAATCGCTGTTGAAGCCACGTAAGGAAACACAAATTTACTCCATTTTAAGTTCAAAGCGGCCGAATTGTCTGCTGCCGCGCGGTGCTGTCTTTGCAGTCCGTGCGGAGGGTATATATTTAGGGATGGTTAGGCAGACTAGAGAGACCAGGAGAGATAGGTCTGCAGACTATGTTAGACTGGGTTAGACCTGTAGCAGTCCAGCAGAGCACAGGAGGGAGGGGAGAGATGATGTAATAAAGACCAACCTACGCCCAGCTGCTGTTTTCCCCTGAGTCTTCTTTTGCCTGGTTGCTGTGCATTGTTCCTCTACCTTCCCTGTCCTCTATCCTTGCTACCGGCTCATCACAAGTGGTGCTGCGAGCAGGATTTGGGAAATGGAACTTTGTCAGTAGCTGGGTAACTGGAGGCTCAGTCCAGTGCAGGAAGAACACCAGAAGATGCCAGCCCACAGCAGGAGGAGGAAAAACAGAAAACACCATTCTGTAAAAGCGAGCCCTACAGCCATGGCCTGCACACCGAGTGATGAAGGCAGCCCATATACACTACAGGACATGGAGATGCCTCAGGCCCCTGAGCTACCCGCGTTTTCTGGGGATGAAGACGTGGACACCTTCATCCGGGAGGCCAGGGTGATGATTGAGCAGCACCCAATGCCAGACGGAGCAGCTGCTGCCTGGCTGTTTAGTGCACTGCAAGGGCGGGCGAGGCAGCTCATCCTCTACAGGGAGCCAGCAGAGGTGGACAGCCCAGACAAAATCCTTGGCATCCTGGAACGGCACCAGGGCCTGGAGGGGGAAGCATCCACTCTCGCTGCAGTCTTCTTCGAGAGGCAGCAGGGGCTTGCTGAGTCTGCCAGCGAGTATGCCACTGCTCTGAGGGTCATCTGGGCCAAGGCCAATGCTGCTGAGGCCGACACCCTGTCTCCAGCCATGCTGTGTGACGCCTTCATCAACGGGCTGCATTCCAGGTCCTTGCAGAGGGACCTGAGATGCTTCCTGAGGAACAGACCAGGGGCTACGTTCCAGGAGGTGACCACAGAGGCCCAGTGCTTGCTGAGGGAAGGCCCAGGCCCAGACTCAACTACGCAGCAGGCAGCTACACCAGACCCAGGCGTCTTGCAACGCCTGGAGGCCCAGATCGCCGCCCTTGTGACAGAAAACGCTGTCACAAGGCAGATGCTACAGGAGCGGCAGGATCCAGTCACCTCGTCTCCAGGTACGCCACCACGCGAGACCAGCCCAGCCTCACCACGCCAGACCAGTCAACAGCAGAGAGGCCATAAACCGCATGGCCCACGTCAGCGTGACCTGACCTGCTGGTGGTGCCAGCGCCAGGGTCACCGTATGGCAGACTGCCGGGCCAAGCAGTCCTACCAGCGACGGGTCCACAGTCAACAGGTGGGCAGCAGTAAAGCTGCAACGGGGGAACCCAGGAGGCTGGAAGCCACTGTCACCTGCCTTCAGGCTCAGCTGGCAACCCTGTCAGCTGAGATTGCCAGCCTGAGGGTCCAGCTGCAGCAGCGTGCCACGCCCCTTTGTAGCCACAGCTGTGCGACGCTGCAGAATCCCCAGCCTGACCCTCCCCACTG
Source organism: Stramonita haemastoma (assembly GCA_030674155.1). Lineage (NCBI taxonomy): Eukaryota > Metazoa > Mollusca > Gastropoda > Neogastropoda > Muricidae > Stramonita > Stramonita haemastoma. The sequence continues at coordinate 8,839 of JASPKP010000660.1, forward strand.
CCTTCGGTGTCAGAGGAGGGGTCACATGGAGGAGGACTGTCGCACTAAGCGACGCCACTTCAAGAAGGTGATGGGACGGGAGGCACTGACGATGCAGACGGGACGACGCAAACAGGTTGCTGTTGATAGCCTGAAGGTTGTCAAAAGCAGCAGGCCTATCAAGGGGCCCTGTACCACACCACAGTGTGTGGAACGACCTGTCCAAGTGTCACCGAAATGCCGGCGGCAACAACGAAGACGACGGTCAGCTGGGTGCCAACCCAGCAGTAAGCAGACGAGACCTACGCCTGCGCATCATGTGCCACCACTGGTAGGTGGTGCAAAGTCAAGCGTGCATCCTAAGCGCCTGCCAGCAACTGTACCACCAAACCAGCAAGATGAACAGTGCCAGAAAACCTGTGCTCTCAATAGTTCTGGTGGTAGTTCTGGTTATGAGTCAGAGACTGAACTTGTTCCTGCTAGTGTTTCCACTCCAGTTCCAGTCCCGAGAAGATCTCTTCAGTCAGCCTCGAAATCAAGAATGAAACAATATCTTCAGTGAGTATGTAAGTGTTAGTTTTTAAATGTTTCAGGCAAGAGGTTTATAAATAATGGGAAAAGAAGAGAAAAAGTAAGGAGCTTAACATCTGCTCAGAAGTGACATTTTGGTATATTTATTATTTTGTTATTTTAAAAGATTGTGACTTTTATATTTTGGTCACTTGGTATGTTGATTTTTTAGTTGTTGATTTTGACATGTTTGGTCATACAACATGGTTATCATTTTGAAATTAAGTATTATGGATTTGGTTTTGGTATGGTTTTTGAGTACGGCAAGTCTAGTCAGTTAGTATATCCATGATATTGTAAGATTTAAGAATAACCATGCTGTGGTTTATTTAATACATGAAGGGGGTAGCAGAGAGACATCCAGAGTCATGAACTGGATGTGGGCCGGCCTCCCTAGAGTGTAAGGAAGATTAAAGGCCCAAAACACTTGTTTGAAGGGGGCTTCTCCTATGAGGACTCTCTGTTGCCATGCTCTACATGGGTTTTTTTTTACCACTCATAATAGTTAGACAAGGTAAAATGTTTTGAAGAATGAGGCAAAACAAGATCGAGAAAATTGTCCAAAGTTAACAAACCAGAGTGAGGAAATATGTTCAAATAACAAGTCCTCTTTACTGTTAAAGTTAATTTTAAGAAAACATCATTTGGACATGAAAATAATTTTTGGATCAGAAGACTTTTTTTTTTTTTTTTGACACAAGTTTTGTGTGTGTGTGTGTTGTGGAGCTTCTAGTCAAGTGTACAATATTGTTGTGACGATGAAGGTGTTAAAAACACCCCATGGTTAATCAACTAGTACATTTTTATTATTGATTTTTTGATTGTGGTCATTGGATACCAGGTGGAAACATTGAGTGGAATTTAAAATATTTTTCTTTGCATTGGATAGTGGTTTTGAGGAAATTTGTTAAAAGAACAAGTCCCGGCTATCTGCTATTTTTCAAAGAAAAAAAAGTATGTTGTTACTTTAACCCGGTTAAAAGAACCAGGTTGAGTAAGGCTCTGATGAAACTATATTGATGTTTAGTGATATGAGGAATTTTGTTCAAAAAGCAACCCCTCAATAATCTACAGGGCAACAATATGTTTCATTAATTGAGCGGGTCTTCGAGAGAATTGTGTCAGCTGTCAGAAGAAAAGTTTGAAGATTCTTGCTTGAGTAGCAACCCCTCTGTAGTCTGCTACAGTTTATGATTTTGTCCTGACTAAAGAAGATATTTGTCAAAATGCAAATTTTCTGTGGCCAGTCATAACATTTAATGTTAAATCAAAAGCTGTGCTGTTGTTTATAAAGAATTTTGTTCATATAACAGATCTTTATCAGACACTAGCAGTGTGGGTACAGGGAGGTAACCCAATATATAAGGAATTCACAAGTTGTTTTTGTGATTATATTGTTAAAATAACATGGATCGCAAAGGCTTAAGATGTGTTTTCCTTGATATTGTGTTGCGAAGAGTTGAGTTAGCACCACAATTTGTTTTGATGATTATAATGTTAAAAGAACATTTATCATTTTATAAACATAATTTTGTGGGTGCATTGTATTCTCCTGATGTAGTGTGGAGAGCTATTGCCAGATTCAGCTGCAGTTGTTATAACTGGCAAAAGGGTTGAAAATGATTTGAGAGGTTGGCATTTGTTTTGAATTTATTTTTGTGTGTTTTGTGTGTTTTGTGTTTCACCTGGGTAGTTATTTTTTTGTGTGTGTCAGCGCGGACGCTGACAGAGTTTGTGGGGGGAGATGTAACCAGGTGGTTTTGTGTAGCTCTATGTGTGAGAGCTTGTTGGGCATTTAGTTTAGGATAGAAACAGTTAAACAGATATTTGGTGTGGTCAGAACAGATGAGATCTTCTGTTCATTTTATAAAGTATTGTAGTTTGTTATGAGTATGATATATTTGTATTTTTATATATATTTTATTTTGTTTTTATGATTTTATCGCTAGTGGGATGAGATGAGATATATTTTAATTGTAAACGAGAGAGAGAACTCTACTTTGCATTTTGAACACAAAGGATCGGCCTGACCTAGGAAAGAAAATCTTTAATAACTTTAATAAATCATATTATCTATTCATATTCAGGGATATGATTGTTGAAGGCCTGATCTCGACTCGATTCAACTCAACCACAGTGAAGATTCTCTATTTTCATCCTAAAGTAGTATTTTCACCTATTACATCATATCAGTATAAGAACATTGAAATCGCGATCGGCAAAAGCAGTTCTAATTTATAAGTAAAGAAATATTTCATATATTGTAGTGTGCGATTGAGAATCATGTGTAATAAACTTTATTTAGATAAATGAAATATAATTTAATTTAGGTTGTAGTAGATCGTAAGGCATACGACGGTTTGAACACGATGATTAGCCTAACGGTCAGCCTAACGCTCGTTCTTTGTTCTAACGAATTTGAATCTCGTGGAACTGAATTTTATAAAATGCAGACATTAAACTATCGATCCATGGTATATTTTGGGTTTATATATGAATGAACATTAGGTTAGATTATGTTAATATAGATAATTTGTATTATTAGAGATTGTTCATTCTTTCGATCTTACGAACTACTACTTCGTAAGCAAGGCTATGTAAGATTGATGCGCACGCAGTAGATCGGGAATTGTGTTTTCGCATCGCTATTTAATTATTAATATCTCATCTCATGGACACTGCTAGCTAATAATATGCATATGTATATAATTTGTGGATTATATTCTTCCTTTTATATTCATTAAGTATTAGGCTCTGCTGGACTCTTAGTGTTTTATTATCGAAAGTTTTAGTACAAACCTGTTAAAAGTGTGTTTACTCAGAGGCTTTAATTGCCTTTAGTTCGCAGTTAGATAGTTGTTGTGCAAAGTGCATTAGTGCATTTTAAAGCTTGTGTTTCCTAGTTTATTTTGATGTATAATATGTTTAGCTTTGTTGCGCGGACAGCGAGATAATCGCTGTTGAAGCCACGTAAGGAAACACAAATTTACTCCATTTTAAGTTCAAAGCGGCCGAATTGTCTGCTGCCGCGCGGTGCTGTCTTTGCAGTCCGTGCGGAGGGTATATATTTAGGGATGGTTAGGCAGACTAGAGAGACCAAGAGAGATAGGTCTGCAGACTATGTTAGACTGGGTTAGACCTGTAGCAGTCCAGCAGAGCACAGGAGGGAGGGGAGAGATGATGTAATAAAGACCAACCTACGCCCAGCTGCTGTTTTCCCCTGAGTCTTCTTTTGCCTGGTTGCTGTGCATTGTTCCTCTACCTTCCCTGTCCTCTATCCTTGCTACCGGCTCATCACATATATATATATATATATATATATATATATATATATATATTATTGTGTGTTGTATGTGTAGTGTTTATTGATTTATTCCTTCTTAATCCATTTCATCCTTTACCCAATCAAGTGCTCACTCAACTCCCCCCTATTATTACTCTTCAACTTTAACTTTTCTTCATCTTCACCAAATTTTGCACACATATCACATTTATCACTAAACTAACTAACTGATGTATTCAAGACATACTTCATGGCCCTCCAAGGATGGATTACGCATCTGCCACCTAAACATAAACCATGCAGTAAATAAAATCGAAGATATTTCAACACTCATCACAAATCAAGGCAAACCATTTCACATACTGGGTCTTTCTGAGTCAAGAATTTCAAAACATATAACAGACACGGACATATATATTCCAGGTTACAAAATCCTATGAAGAGATCCACAGCATTCCAAAGAAACTGGGATCTTAATCTATATTAGTGAATCAGTAACATTTAAACATCTTCCCCATCTAGAATGTCATGAAGTAGAGTCTATCTGGATTGAAGTTTCTGTAAAAGGTACATCCCCTATTGTAATCGGGTTTTGTTACAGAAATCCATCAGAAAGAACAAATTGGACAGACAAATTTGACTTCATGATGAATGAAGTCCTATTAGAATCAAGGGAAGTAATCTTACTGGAGGACTTCAATACTGACCTAGCAAAAGTACACAATCAATGGACCCAAATTACGAACTCACTCAATCTTCACCAATTAGTCAATTCACCCACAAGAGTCACATCAAATTCAAGCACAATAATTGATCACATTTACGTATCTAACCCTAAAAACATCATAGAAACATGTGTCCCTGTCTATAACTGCAGCGATCACTATCCAGTCTGTGCCACATGGTCAAAAAAAAAGGAACAAAAATTCCCAAACCTGGACATAAAACTATAACCTATCGTTCATTCACAAAATTTGATGAACAGCTTTTTCTCCTAGAACTATGCAAGTCCATACTCTCGGAAACATTCAACATTACTGATCCAGACTTAGCTATTGAGTTCTGGATAAAGACATTCACTGAAATCTATAACAAACATGCCCCACTAAAAACCATTAGAATCAAACACGTCCCCAAGCCGCCTTGGCTCACAAAGGAACTAGAGGAAGCATGTTATCTTAGAGGTTTTCTAAAAGAACACAAATATTATGAGGAATCAAAAAAATTAAGAAATGCCATAATCTCACAAAAACGGCAGGAAAAAAAGAAATATTTCCAAGACTTACTATCTTCCAAACAAAATTCAAAGACAGTATGGCGAGCAATAAATCAAATAACTAACAATCAATCATCTTCCAAATCAAATGTAATCAAAGACATCTCTGCTGAAAAACTTAACCACTTCATCAATGTTTCTTCTAATGTAATCAGCAATGATAACTCAGAATCCAATGACCTCAATAAATTAAAACAATACTGCCAAGAAAAGCTTATACCTTCAAAACTTCACCTACCATTCATGTCTGTTTAATAATAATAATAATAATACATGGAATTTGTATAGCGCTATATCTTGTAAAAACAAATCAAAGCGCTCTGTTTCAGAGGTCTATAACTATCTGACTCACCTCAAACAATCAAAAACGTGTGGTCTTGATGGAATAGACAGCAATATATTAAAATTATCAGCTCCAGTTATCACAGACACACTAACATATATATACAACCTCTGCCTTGATAAGAACTATTTCCCCAATGCCTTCAAATGTGCTAAAGTGATCCCCATCTACAAGTCTGGTGATACCTCAGATCCTTCAAACTATAGACCAATCTCTATTATACCTATCCTTTCAAAACCCCTGGAAAAACACATGAATAAACGCTTAGTCCATCATATTGAAACAAATAACTTACTTCATCCTTATCAGTCTGGATTTAGACAAAAGCACTCATGCCATACAGCACTAATCAGTCTTGTAGACAATTGGCTATCAAACATTAATGACAATAAATTTGTGGAGTATTATTTGTTGATTTCAAAAAAGCATTTGATACAACTGACCACAAACTTCTCCTTAAAAAGCTAGACCTGTATAACATTTCAACAAAAACCATACGACTACTAGATTCCTATCTTACAAACAGGCAACAGTGTGTCTCAATAGCTACATCAACATCCAAACTAAAAACCATTCATTATGGAATACCACAGGGATCCATATTGGGACCAATTCTCTTTTCATTATACATAAATGACCTCCCTTTACATATCCATTCCAAATGTGAACTATTTGCTGATGACACAACCATACATACGAGCCATAACAACATTGACCATCTTGCAACCATATTACAAAAAAGCACTGACGAACTTGTCAAATGGACAGAACAAAACCACATGTCTATTCATCCCCAAAAAACAAAATGCATGCTTATCACCACCAGACAAAAGCAACAGAATTTATCACATAAACTGTTTAAAATCTACATAAAAAATGAAGCAATTGAACAAACCTCTCACCACAAAGTACTAGGAGTAACAATTGATGAAAATCTCAGCTGGTTCTACCACATATCTCATCTATGCAAATACTTGTCCCAAAAAGTTTACCAGTTGACTAAAATTAAACACTTTCTTGACTTCAGCTCAAGGAAACTGTTCTTTCAAGCTTATATACAATACTCAATAGACTATGCAGCGACCCTGTGGGATTCTGCCAGTGCAAATACCATGAAACCGTTACTTAGCCTGTATAAACGTGGTCTTAAACTGGTCCTATTGAGAAAACAACCTTGCAAGAAGTGGACTATAATCAGTTGAATATTCTTCCCCTACACCAAAGACTAAAATATAACAAAGGCATCATGATGTTTAAGATAATGATAGGAAATGTCCCCACACCCTTAAAAGATAATTTCCCAAAAAATCATTCCAGAAATATGGAAAAGCCAAGTGTCCCAATCCCAAGAATAGACTTGTTCAAATCTAGTTTACTATACTCAGGTCCTACCCTGTGGAACTCCCTTCCTGATTCAATTAAACAGCACCAATCATTAACAACCTTCAAAAATCACCTCCTAAACCACTTAAAACATCAAAAATAACAAACCACACTCCCCCCTCTCCCCCCTCTGTGTGTGTGTGTGTGTGTGTGTGTGTGTGTGTGTGTGTGTATGTGTGTGTGTGTGTGTGTGTGTGTGTGTGTGTGTGTGTGTGTGTGTGTGTGTGTGTGTGTGTGTGCGCGCGTTTAAATGTTTCACATATATCTTACCATTGTATCATTGTAGCTGATTTTTAAGACTGATTTTCACTATCCCACTTGTTATGTAATAAAGATATCTAGCATCCTTATCAGTAGCCTACACTTACAATCTCTCTCTCTCTCTCTCTCTCTCTCTCTCTCTCTCTCTCTCTCTCTCTCTCTCTCTCTCTGTGAATGTCTCACCTATTACCATCCATTTTTATTCATATCTTGTACTCCCTTTTTGATAATCACGTGTGACGAATGTAATTGATTTTATGTAAAATTTTAACTAATGATTATTAAAAAAAAAAAACCTGAATAACTTTGTCCATTACTACATATATAATTAGAAACATAAATTTTATGATGTAATCATAAGATTGATATGATATTAGGGTATATATATCCCAAAATATGTGCCTTACAGTGGATAGAGTATTCGTGTATCCTTTGTGATTTTACTCAGAACTCAAGGCATATATTTCCCTTAGAATGAAGTTTATTGATGAAATGTGTCAGAACCGGTGAAAATGTGTGTATGTGTGTGTGTGTGTGTGTGTGTGTGTGTGTGTGTGTGTGTGTGTGTGTGTGTGTGTGTGTAACCCCCCTCACAAAACGTATTTTTGTGTTTGGCGTTACTAAGCGTTAGGTTCAGTAACTCCCTTGTAGAGTTGAGTGATCGCCCCTTAAAAAAGAGTGCCTATCAGGATACTTCTGTTTTTTAAATCTCACTTCCTGCCTGGGCCTAGTGAGGGAAAGACGCGTGACAGATACTCGCTTCTCGCTGAGTCTAGATGTTCCCCATTAAGGTGGGTTTATTTCGTTAATTTTGTTTTTGATCAAACTATCTGTTTAAGCAAATTTCAGCTTAATTCAGAATAGTTTTGGAAGGTTCATGAAATCTATATGTTTGATTTAATTTTTCAGGCTTTTAGCCTGTGAATTAACAGTGAACCGTAAGTGATTGTTTCGAACAAAGAAAGCGTGGGGCAAATTTTGGCGCGTCATGGTCTTTGTTGTAAGATTAATTTTTGGTAGGATACTGTTCAGTTATTAAAATGCTGGAAATATTCTAGTATGACTTTACACTACAAATGTATGGGTGTGAAGGACTACTTAATTTTTGTAATGATTTTATCACTACGAATTCCGACGTATTTGTGATATATTGTTTAGGAAATTCAAACAGTTGAAATATTAGTGGGGGCATTAATTTAATTTGAGAGGCTTTTAGCCTGTGAATTAACAGTGAGACCTAGTGGTTGTTTTGAACAAAGCATGTAAATGTTAACACAGTTATGGTTTTTGTTGTATGTTTAATTTGTGGTAGAATATTGTTCAGCTATTATTAAAATGCTGGAAATATACTAGTGTGGCTTTACACTACAAATATATGGGTGTGAAAGCCTACTTGATGTTCAAAATGATTTTTATCACTAAGAATTCTGATTTATTTGTAATAAATCATTTAGCAATTCTAAAACAGGTGTAATGGCATTGGAATGTCATTGTGGACATTTATTTAAAATAAATTAGTCCTTCTTATTAATGTTGGCACAGTTTCATAGGATGGACCATCATCTGTCCTAAAGTAAATGAGATATGTTGGGATGCTTGCACAGTTTCATAGGATGGACCATCATCTGTCCAAAAGTAAATGAAACGTAATACTAACTACTAAAATTATGTAATAATTTTAGAGGTGATGTTAGATTGTTCTGAGAATATTTAATTCTCACGAGAATGGCAAACTGGATAGGGTGAAAGTACCTTTTGGTAATTGAGCTTAGTGTTGTAAACAAGCTCAGTGATGGATTGTTTTGTGGTGATGTTTTTTACATTATGTTCTTTTGATTACAGGAACATCATTTTTTTCTGTCACCTTCTCCTCACACCATCATCCCCCTCCCCACGCCTTCCATCTGTGCCTAAACTAAGAATGAGCCATTGATTCTAGGTGTTTGGAACTGAACAGAATATATATTTTGTGTTTTTTAATTGTACTTGTAGTACAATTAGTCATTGGTGTTTTGTGTAATGTGGTAGTGTTGTAGGTTGTGTTGTGGAATATATGTGGTAAACCCAATTTGCTCGGTCTGGAGTCGCATTGAATGAATGGTGTTATTTGTCACGTTCAGTGTATTCAGTGTGGCTGCTGAGTGAGTTGAGGTTAAGTAATTTCACTTTATCTACTTTCCTACCCCTTCTATATTTTCTTTTCCCTCTATTTTTCTACTATCCTCTTTTCTATCCCCCCTTTATCACTCCCCGGCCCATAAGTAGCTGAGCCCTACTCTTCTTTAGGGTTGCTGAAGAAACTTAGGAATTATTCTAGGACTCTTAAGATTTCCGGTACCGAATTAGGCCGAACGGGAATTAGAGTGGCGACTTAGATAATTCCAGTGTAGGACCCTCTACATGTGAGTGTGTATGTGTGTGTTGGGGGTGGTGTTTTGTGGTGTGTGGGTGTGTTGTGTGTGTTGTGTGTTGTGTGTGTGTGTGTGTGTGTGTGTGTGTGGTGTGTGTGTGTGTGTGTGTTTGTGTGTGTTTGTGTGTGATGTGTGTGTGAGTTGTGTGGTTTTCAGTGTGTGTTTGTGTGGTGTGTGTGAGTATATGTTTGTTTGTGTGTGTGTGTGTGGTTGTGTTGTGTGTGTGTGTGGTGTGTGTGTGTGTGTGTGTGGTGTGTGTTGTGTTGTGAGAGTGGATGTGTAGAGTGTGTTTGTGTGTCTGTGTGTGTGTGTCTGTGGGTGGGTGTGTCTGTGTGTCTGTGTGTGTGTCTGTGCATGAGTGAGAGTGGGTGTAAAACATTATCCGATTGAAAAAAATGTTATGCCTTTTTTTTTTAAACATCTAGGATGTTTTATGTTGTTTTTTTATCATTTTTTATTATAATTTTATTGGTAGTATGTCTCCCCCCCCCCTTCCTCCAATAAGGATGCTAGTTTTTTTTTTTAATTCCCCTTTTATCCAAATGTACGATTTATATCACATGTATAACTTTTGATAAATAGTGGTGGATTGATGTTTTCGGTTGTTTATTTCGTTCTCTTGTTTGCTCCTTATCTACTAACGCTTTTCTTTTCTTCTATAATCAAAATCTTTTATTGTGACTTCTGACTTTTGTCTTCTGAAAGAGTGCATTTTATTATCTTATCATATATAGTGTCCTTTATTCTTGTGTGTTGTTTGGTACTGCGTAAAGTCTTATTGTTTAGTATATTTTCAACTTGATGTATCCCTGAAAAGGGCAGGGACTGGATGTAAAAAAGCACACGAGTGCTTATCTATTATCCTCGAATAAAAGACTTTGCCTTGCCTTGCCTTGCCTTGCCTTGCCTTGCCTTACCTTGCCCTCGACTGTTCCTTGCAAGATGGTTTTTGCTAGGGTGTTGTGTCTTGTGGTGTGACCAAACCACATCAGCTTTCTCCTCTTTATGGTGGAGAGCAAAGGCTCTTGGGGGCCCACACACTTTTTGATTTTTCTTTCACATACTTATTGGTCTTGTGTTCTTTGTATGATATTTTCAGGAGTCTCCTGTGGCACTTGTTCTCGAATGCTTGGATTCTCCTCTCTAACTCTGCTGTCAGAGTCCATGATTTACAGCCATATAGGATAGATATCACAAGGGATTTGTAGAGGTGGTATTTGGTGCAGAAGCTGATGTTGCTTCTGATTATCCTCTCGAGTCTGATTAGAGCAGATGTTGCTGTTGCAATGCGAGCTTTCACTTCATTGTTTGATGTGCCATCTTTTGTTAGGATGGAGCCTAAGTATTTGAATTGGCTCACCTCTTCCAGTATTTCTCCATTCATCTTTATTTCAGTGATGTCATTACTCATGCTGTTGACCATGATCTTCGATTTCTCTGTACTGACCTCCATGCCGTATGTGCTCGCTCGATCTGTTAGACTGACTGTGAGGATTTGCAGTTCTTGTTTGCTGCTGCCCATGAGGTCAATGTCATCTGCAAATCTGAGGTTGCAAAGGGGTCTTCCACCAATGGAGATGGAAGTTTGGTGGTTTTGCAGTGTCTCTGTCATGATGTTTTCGAGGACGAGGTTGAAGAGTACAGGTGAGAGAAGGCAGCCCTGGCGAACCCCAACCGTGGTCTTGAAGAACTTGCCCACGTGATTGTTCATGAAAACTGCACTTCTTGCGTTCTCGTACAGAGCCTTGATGACTTCAATTAGGCAGTTGTCAATGTTGAAGCGCCTGAGTACTTGCCAGAGGCCGTCATGCCATACCCTGTCAAAGGCCTTTTTGAAGTCTATGAAATTGTGGTACAAGTCTTTTTGGTGTTGGAGATGCTTCTCTATCAGAATTCTCAGATTGAAAATTTGTTCCATTGTGCTGCGTTTTGGTCTAAAGCCCACTTGTTCTTCTGCCAGGAGTTTTTCCGCTTGGTTTTTCAGTCTGTTGAGGACTACCTGCAGCATGATTTTGCTAGGATGGCTTATGAGACTGATGGTTCTGTAGTTCTGGCATTGATTGAGGTTTCCTTTCTTTGGCAGGGGTATTACAAGAGACTGTCCATTCTTTTGGCCATTCTTTGGTGTCGTGGATCTTCTGACAAAGTTCTGTGAATTGCTTGCTGTTTCATTCCCTCCATTTTTTATGAGTTCAGCTGGGATGCTATCGATTCCAGGGGACTTCCCCTTCTTCAATTGTTTAATAGCTGTGTCTACTTCACACCTTAGTATTGGTGGGTCTTTATCTTGGTGTTCAGGGGGGTTGTCAGAAACTATGTTGGTATCTGCGCATAGTGGGTAGTTATACAATCCCTCACAGTATTCTGTCCAGCGTTGGAGGATAGCATTGTTTTCCATTAAAAGATTTCCTTCTTTGTCTTCAATGACAGAGGCTGTAGGCTGTGTGGTTTTAGTTAGTGCTTTCAAGGTGTCGTAAGCTGTTTTTCTGTTTCCCTTGGCCATTTCAGCTTCGATGTTGTTGCATTGTTCTTCTATCCACACTTCTTTGGCTTCTCTCATCTTTATCCTCACTTCTTTGTGGCTATCCATGTACTTGTTGTTGGCTTCTTGACTTGTGAACTTTTGTTTCTTAAGTTCTCTTCTTTTGTTGCAGAGGTCAAGAACCTCCTTTGTCACCCAGGGTTGTTTCTTTGTTCTGCTTCTGCCTAATGTTTCTTCTGCTGCTGTCGTTAGCACTTCTTTGATGTTGTTGGCTAGTGTGTCACATCATTGTCGATGGCTGTGAGTGCGGCGAACTTTCCTCCAATGTTGGCTTGGAAGATCTCAACCACTGTTGGGTCTTTGAGTTTCTCCAGGTCGAATCTTATGTGTGAGCTTTTTGGCTGTTGTTTTGCTTTCAGTTTCAGCCTGATGGTGGTAAGTACAAGGTCATGGTCACTGCCAATGTCAGCTCCTGGGAATGTTCTTGTGTTTGCCTTGTTTATGCTGGATTTGAATCTTTGGGGTGACAGAATGTAATCAATTTGATTATGAATCAGACCATTTGGTGAGTGCCAGGTTGATGTTCTAGATGGCTTGTGAGGGTGGAGAGTGTTAGCCAGAGTTTATGCTTCATTGCAAATTCCAGCAGCCGCTGTCCTCTGTCATTTGTTTCTCCCAGTCCAAAGCATCCTGTGGTTCCTGCCCAGGTGTCATAGGCATCAGGTCCCACCTTAGCATTCCAGTCGCCATCCACAATAAGAATGTCTTTTTGGGGCGTTTTGGAGATGACGTTTTCAAGTTCTTCATAGAATTCTTCTATCTGGTCATCATCGTAGTCAGATGTTGGAGCATACACTTGGATAATGGTGAGATTCTGGGGTTTTGCAGAAACTCTGATTGAGATGAGTCTGCTGGATACTGGTGTGCAGCTGATGATGCTTGACACAATCTCTTTCCTAACAATGAAGCCTACTCCGTTTTGATGTAGTTTCTCTTCTCCGCTGTACCATATCTTGTGGCCGTCTTGCATGGTTGTTTCTCCGAAGCCAATCCATCTGACTTCTGCAAGCCCTAGGATGTCCCATTTATATCTCTGTAGTTCATGTGTGAGTTCCTGTACTCTTCCTGTTTGATACAGAGTCCTTACATTCCATGTACCAATGATTACCCCTTTAGCTGGAAGCTTTAGAGTTGGTTCTGCCCCAGTAGCACACTTGTCACTCCCACCCTGGAGGCTTGCAGTGGGTAGCGCGCTCGTTGTTGATCCAGGCCTCGACTGATCCGGCATGTCTTTCTGTTTTGTTTTTCTCATCATGTCCTTGCAGTGGGCTTGAGGAAGCTTGGTGGCACCCATCTCCTCTCCAAGACTCCTACTGGTGTGTAAGAATGCACCAGCCCCTCACAACGTTTCACCCGCAAGTAGTGTATAGCATCATCCAAAGGGGTTTAATCGAGAATGGAGTCTGTACTAGATGAAAAATCCTATCAAACAGGAATACAAACCTGGGTCATCAGATTGCCAACTAAATATCTGACCACTAGGCTTGTACAGCATGCAACTTTGAATCTAATGTGTAACATTCCCTACAACATCACACAGTGAACAGGGATATTTGAACACAATATTAATCATGTTTGAAATCATCTACACACATTTGAATAGATATAACATGTAGTTAAAGTCTTACTGTGATGATGATTTGTATTATTATGTTTGCCAGTAATACATTTCACCTTAAGAAAAATGCTGTAAAGATTGCAACACTTGGTAAACAGAACTTTCCACAAATTCACAGGTGTCTCCCAAAATAGCAAAAACTGCATTGAGCATGCAAGCCTGATAGACAGCTGTGCTCAGAGTTCTATCCATATACAGAACTAAGTATTCATACACATTCGTGCATTATATTACATTCATACATGTTTACAGATGCACTTACACACACACACACACACACACACACACACACACACACACACACACACACACACACACTTTGAAATTTTATTGGGGGGGGTGGGGGGGGATCACTCTTAAATAAAATCTAAATATGTGCACAGGTATGCGTGCGGGGTTGAGAGTGTGTGTGTGTTTCTTGTTTGTTTGGTTTTATTTTATGTTTTTTGCTTTTTTGTTATAGGTTTATTTTAAGGTTGCCCTGAACATGTTAGTGTAACGGGTCCTACACGGGAATTATCTAAGTCGCCACTCTAATTCCCGTTCCGTCTGATTCGGTACCGGAAATCTTACGAGTTTTAGAATAATTCCTATTTTCTTCAGTAACCCTAAAGAAGAGTAGGGCTCAGCTACTTATGGGCCGGGGAGTGATAAAGGGGGGATAGAAAAGAGGATAGTAGAAAAATAGAGGAAAAGGAATATAAGAGGTAGGAAAGTAGGTGAAGTGAAATTAACTAACCTCAACTCACTCAGCAGCCACACTGAACACACTGAACGTGACGAATAACACCATTCATTCAATGTGACTCCAGACCGAGTAAATTGGGTTTATAACATATATTCCACAACACAACCTACAACACTACCACATTACACAAAACACCAATGACTAATTGTACTACAAGTACAATTAAAAAACACAAGATATTCTGTCCAGTCAAATACCAAAAATAGAACAAAATCAGTGATCAATCTCAGATTAGGGCCATTAATAAAAAACAACAATGGTAAGGGTGGAGATTTAACGATGGGACAAAGCAGGTGTGACAGGGGAAGACGATGACGATGTTCCTGTAATCAAAGAACATACACTGTAAAAAACATCACCACAAAACAATCCATCACTGAGCTTGTTTACAACACTAAGCTCAAAAAAGAAATGTAGCTCCTTCGTGTGTTTGATTATGAATTTGTAGCAATATGCCTGTCAGTATTGTAATTGCCCTTCAGGGATGATTAAAGTGTTTTTGACTTGACTTGACTTGACTTGACTTGACAATTACCAAAAAGGTACTTTCACCCTATCCAATTTGCCATTCTCACGAGAGTGAAATATTCTCAAAACAAACTAACATCACCTCTAAAATTATTACATAATTTTAGTAGTTAGTCAGTACACACGTTTCATTTACTTTAGGACAGATGATGGTCCATCCTATGAAACTGTGCAAGCATCCCAACATGTTTCATTTACTTTAGGACAGATGATGGTCCATCCTATGAAACTGTGCAAGCATCCCAACATGTTTCATTTACTTTAGGACAGATGATGGTCCATCCTATGAAACTGTGCAAGCATTAATTAATAAGAAGGACTAATTTATTTTAAATAAATGTCCACAATGACATTCCAATGCCATTTCACCTATTTTAGAATTGCTACATGATTTATTATAAATAAATCACCATTCTTAATGATAAAAATCATTACAAAATCAGGTAGGCCTTCACACCCATAATATATATTTGTAGTGCAAAACCACACTAGAATATTTTCAGCATTTTAATAATAACTGAACAATATTCTACCAAAAATTAATCTTACAACAAAGACCATGACTGTGTCAACATTTACATGCTTTGTTCAAAACAACCACTAGGTCTCACTGTTAATTCACAGGCTAAAAGCCTCTCAATTTAAATTAATGCCCCCACTAATATTTCAACTGTTTAAATTTCCTAAATAATATATCACAAATACGTCACACAATATCCTACCAAAAATTAATCTTACAACAAGGACCATGACGCGCCAAAAATTACCCCACGCTTCCTTTGTTCGAAGCGCTTCCTTTGTTCGAAGCGATCACTTATGTTAACTGTTAATTCACAGGTTGAAAGCCTGTGAAATTAAATCAAACATATAGATTTCCTGAACCTTCCAAAACTATTCTGAATTAAGCTGAAATTGGCTTAAACAGATAGTTTGATCAAAAACGAAGTTAACATAATATAATCACCTTAAGGGGGAACATCTAGACTCAGGAGCGAGTCTCTGTCACACGTCTTTCCCTCACTAGCCCCAGGCAGGAAGTGAGGTTTAAAAAACATAAATATCCCGATAGGCACTCTTTTTTTTTAAGGGGCCATCACTCAACTCTACAAGGGAGTTACTGAACTTAGCGCTTAGTAGCACACCAAACAAAAATACGTTTTGTGAGGGGGGTTACACACACCCTTCGCAGGAAAATGTTGCTATCTTTTTTTCCAAAAAAGTGCCAACATTTCAAACAAAACAAAAACTCTACCCTCTCTGGGGCAAAAACCCTCAAATCTTCAGCTTGAACAAAAATGCATACCCAATCCAAGGTGGGTATCAACGTTTATCCTAAAAAATCATTTTAGACAAAACCTTTTAAAGTCTCTGGTTGATTTTAATTCTGCATATCGACCCAATCTAATTTGAATACTGAAAACAGAACACACAAAAACATTCCACATTTTACAGATGTAGAAAATGTAAACCCGAACATGACTCTCACAAAGTCACACCCTGCAAATATGCAGCAAAACAAACATTCATAAAAACGTAAACTTGTAGACTCATAAAGTCACACCCTGCAAATTAGCAGCAAAACAGAAACATTCAAAAAACATGAACTTGTGGACTCAAAAAGTCACACCCTGCAATTAAGCAGTAAAACAAACATTCACAAGAGTTACAGCAATCTCAAGACCACCCTTGGTTGCTGACATACACCCTCCTTCTCTTCCTGCAACTGTTTAGGTTGCACAGGAACAGAATCACACCTGTCGGTCAGATCCGGAGTTTGAACGCTAACAGGATCTCTATGCAAAATAGATCTCCTTGGTGCAGGCACTGGCTTCCATTCCGACTTCTCTGGGATGGACTTTTCCCAGCCAGGCCTACCCACACCAGACAACGAACTCCTCTGACCAACTGGCAAACTCTTACGCCTTTTACGGGAGCCATCTCTCAGGGCATCCCACTGGTTGTTGGAAAAAGGCTTGGAAGCACCAATGCCTTGACCACAATCCTTTTTTTCCTGCTTATCAGGAAAACAACTTGGACCGTCTTTTCCTCTACACCATTTCCTTCTGGAAAGGCAAGGAAAATGAACATTGTCCCGATGGTTGCCTCTAGAGCTACCATCCACAACCACTTTCTGGTCGCATACATTCCGAACATCACCCTGACCACTACCACAACCTCGCCGATGCGGCGGTATGTAGCAGCCGGGTTTGTTCCTGTAGGAGGATTCTTCGGGTTTTGCAGAAACCCCGTTCTTACTGACTTCGGCTTTAGTAGCCTTCTTTCTCCGCTTTGCCGACTGCGACTTGACCGGGCAATCACGAACAATGTGACCAACACCTTTGCATCGGTAGCAGGAACTTTTCGGCTTCTTTGAGTGGCCTCTGAGTCTCTCTGCTACCATGCCTGCCAACTCTTTATAGTTGATGGCCACCTTTGCCTGTTCCTGATGTGTCCGGCCCGTCACAGCTGACATAAGCCCAGAGGATGATTCCTCTAACTGCCTGACTGACTTCAACAGCGAGGTCAAGTCAGGCGATGCAGAACCTGGTCTGCCGAACTCATTCTTAAGTTCTCGAGCCATAATGGGCTCACATGACATGAAACTCTTCATGAACACAAAATAAACATTTCTGGCACACTCATCATGCGAATACAAATCACACTTATTCAACCGAATAAAATTTGACCACACATGCGCCAGAAAGTCCGATGGATTGTCACTTTCGTCCATCCGCATCAGTAAGAACTCGGTCAGCAGTTCCACTTGGGTTTTCACATTGCCGAAGACATCATTTAGACGGTTGACAATGTCCATGGCAGAAGAGCAGGACTTGACGAGCTCCCATGCCACACCACGCAGACTGCGCCGAACGCTGACCAACACATCAGAGGGGGAGTCGTTCCCTCTCATCAGCACATCGACTTGCTCCTCCCACTTGGCGAAGTCGACTTCATCACCACCTGTTGGCCTCGATCCTGTGAAGATGCCAAGCGGTGCCAAAGGCGTAGATGGCACCACGTGGACCTGGATCCTGGTCTGTAGCAGGGCTGCCATCTCAGCATCCTGCTTGTCGACCCTCTCCCTCAACAGGCGGTGACCTTCCTCCAAGGCAGTGAGCGTCTCCCGTAACCGCTGGTTCTCCTCCTCAACCGCAGTCACCCTCGCTCGTACCCCATCATCTCCCAGTTGCTTCATCTCTGGTCCCTCACTTCGACTGATCATGATCTTTATATAAGTATGAGGAACTGAACTTACAATTAACGTTCAAAATTCCATTTTCAAAAATTTTGTTTCTCTTTCTTTTGGAATTTAAAAAATTCCTACAAAACTTTTAACACACTGTTAGCAAAAAATTAATTTAAGCTAACAACAAAAAATTACCAGAGCACCATTTCTGCTCTCAGCAAAATCACAGTTTTGCTGTTACCAAAATTTCACTTCCTCTGAAATTTTAATTTCCTTCAACCAAAAAATCTGACAACACTGTTAGCCAAAAATTTATTTAGCTAACAACCAAAAAATTCTTTTTCAGAGCAAAATTTTTGCTCACTGCAAAAATTTAAATTTTGCCTACACTTTCACCTCCAGTAAAAACTTAAATTTTCACACACACACACAAAAGACATTACACCTTGTGAAATTCAAAGTTCCACAAAGATCGCAAACTCCCACTCACAGTGGAGTTGCAGCTTCAAAACAGACTAATAGAAACGCACTCCCTAGCCCCACATTGGGCGCCAGAAATGTAACGGGTCCTACACGGGAATTATCTAAGTCGCCACTCTAATTCCCGTTCCGTCTGATTCGGTACCGGAAATCTTACGAGTTTTAGAATAATTCCTATTTTCTTCAGTAACCCTAAAGAAGAGTAGGGCTCAGCTACTTATGGGCCGGGGAGTGATAAAGGGGGGATAGAAAAGAGGATAGTAGAAAAATAGAGGAAAAGGAATATAAGAGGTAGGAAAGTAGGTGAAGTGAAATTAACTAACCTCAACTCACTCAGCAGCCACACTGAACACACTGAACGTGACGAATAACACCATTCATTCAATGTGACTCCAGACCGAGTAAATTGGGTTTATAACATATATTCCACAACACAACCTACAACACTACCACATTACACAAAACACCAATGACTAATTGTACTACAAGTACAATTAAAAAACACAAGATATTCTGTCCAGTCAAATACCAAAAATAGAACAAAATCAGTGATCAATCTCAGATTAGGGCCATTAATAAAAAACAACAATGGTAAGGGTGGAGATTTAACGATGGGACAAAGCAGGTGTGACAGGGGGAAGACGATGACGATGTTCCTGTAATCAAAGAACATACACTGTAAAAAACATCACCACAAAACAATCCATCACTGAGCTTGTTTACAACACTAAGCTCAAAAAAGAAATGTAGCTCCTTCGTGTGTTTGATTATGAATTTGTAGCAATATGCCTGTCAGTATTGTAATTGCCCTTCAGGGATGATTAAAGTGTTTTTGACTTGACTTGACTTGACTTGACTTGACAATTACCAAAAAGGTACTTTCACCCTATCCAATTTGCCATTCTCACGAGAGTGAAATATTCTCAAAACAAACTAACATCACCTCTAAAATTATTACATAATTTTAGTAGTTAGTCAGTACACACGTTTCATTTACTTTAGGACAGATGATGGTCCATCCTATGAAACTGTGCAAGCATCCCAACATGTTTCATTTACTTTAGGACAGATGATGGTCCATCCTATGAAACTGTGCAAGCATCCCAACATGTTTCATTTACTTTAGGACAGATGATGGTCCATCCTATGAAACTGTGCAAGCATTAATTAATAAGAAGGACTAATTTATTTTAAATAAATGTCCACAATGACATTCCAATGCCATTTCACCTATTTTAGAATTGCTACATGATTTATTATAAATAAATCACCATTCTTAATGATAAAAATCATTACAAAATCAGGTAGGCCTTCACACCCATAATATATATTTGTAGTGCAAAACCACACTAGAATATTTTCAGCATTTTAATAATAACTGAACAATATTCTACCAAAAATTAATCTTACAACAAAGACCATGACTGTGTCAACATTTACATGCTTTGTTCAAAACAACCACTAGGTCTCACTGTTAATTCACAGGCTAAAAGCCTCTCAATTTAAATTAATGCCCCCACTAATATTTCAACTGTTTAAATTTCCTAAATAATATATCACAAATACGTCACACAATATCCTACCAAAAATTAATCTTACAACAAGGACCATGACGCGCCAAAAATTACCCCACGCTTCCTTTGTTCGAAGCGCTTCCTTTGTTCGAAGCGATCACTTATGTTAACTGTTAATTCACAGGTTGAAAGCCTGTGAAATTAAATCAAACATATAGATTTCCTGAACCTTCCAAAACTATTCTGAATTAAGCTGAAATTGGCTTAAACAGATAGTTTGATCAAAAACGAAGTTAACATAATATAATCACCTTAAGGGGGAACATCTAGACTCAGGAGCGAGTCTCTGTCACACGTCTTTCCCTCACTAGCCCCAGGCAGGAAGTGAGGTTTAAAAAACATAAATATCCCGATAGGCACTCTTTTTTTTTAAGGGGCCATCACTCAACTCTACAAGGGAGTTACTGAACTTAGCGCTTAGTAGCACACCAAACAAAAATACGTTTTGTGAGGGGGGTTACATTAGTTTAAAAAGTATTGATGAATTTTTTCCCCAGATAGATGGCTTAATGAAAAAGTGGATCAATGATTATTCAATATACCAACTGGAAATGAATATTTGATGTTGACTTGATTTTAACTTTGATCTTCACACACACACACACACACACACACACACACACACACACACACACACACACACACACACACACCCCGACTAGAAAACAACAATATTGTGAGTAGAAAAACAACAACATAATATATACATTTTAGCAACAATACTGTAGTTCCTTCTCAATTATACAGATCACCCAGAGAGAGAGAGAGAACAATGAACAATGAACAATGTTTATTCTTCAGGCCTCCAGCCCCTAGAATGGGGTCATACAAAGTATAGCAATGCAAAGGAAAGCAAAATAAAGGAAACACGAAAATTGCTGTATAACGTATGTGGAGACTGCCAAGTCATGAAAATGTGGAATAGGTCCTTCTTTATGTATTGGACAAACGACCTCCTTTAAGCAATCATGATCCCCTT
>JASPKP010000660.1:37500-39291 GCA_030674155.1 Stramonita haemastoma
AATGTGTGTATCGTATGGCTGCACCTTTGGTCAGGGCTTGGTCAGTGAGCGAGTGAGCCAGTCACTGAGTGGCCCATGTGTTTGATCTACTTTGAAGTGGTTGGGGCCTTGTGTGTCACTCGTCACCTAGGCTACTCGTTAGCCGTCAGTCATCAGTGTGTGTGTCTGTTTGTTTTGTTGATGGGTAATTGTTCTTGCTGACATCTACCCTGGAGAGAAAAGAGAGAGAGAGAGAGAGAGAGAGAGAGAGAGAGAGAGAGAGAGAGAGAGAGAGAGAGAGAGAGAGAGAGAGAGAGAGATTTGATTTGATTTATTCTTTTATATTGAGGATAATGGAATAAGCACTCTTGTGCTTTTTTACATCCAGTCCCTATGTGTCTGCAGTTTTATAAATGTCATGTTCCCACTGGCATACGATGGCCTACTCTTACGAAAAGCAGAATAGGATTTAACGTGTGCACAAGATGTTCATGGGGCCTCGGTTAAAGTCCCATCTGAAGGACTTTTGGGGAGAGTGGAGTCAGCACTGATGTTAACTCCAGGGGAAAAATCTCCTCGACTGGCCACAGAGAGAGGGGGGGGGGGGGGAAGCGACAGAGAGAGAGAAGGGGGAGGAAGAGAGACACAGAGAGAGGCAGGGAAAGAGAGAGAGAAAGACAGAGAGACTGGAAGCTGGAATATTTTAATGAGGGTAATTGGATAAGCCACAAGCTTCTTTACACCAGGCCCTCAGAAAAAACAACAACAAAACAACCCAACAATAAGAAGGAGAAATAAACAAGCCAAACAAACGTAATGGAATCATCGAGTAATAAACACATCAAAAACACCATAACAAAATCAATCACGCAGTTATTTACAGAACCACTCAATGTATCCAAACAATTCTAAGCACAGACGCACACATTGATAGAGATGCACAATTATAAAAAAAAAAATCAATAAACCAACTTGATATTATACAATATATAAATGTAGTATCAATTAACATGACAATACGTATTTCTCTCAATTTCATTGAATAGACAGTAAAAAAAAAATATAATAATAATAATTTTAAAAATCCCACACATAATGATTCAGAAGTCAAAGCAAACGGGCGAGCACGCACACACACACACACACACACACACACACACACACACACACAGACACACACACACACACACACACACACACACACACACACACAGAAAGAGAGAGAGAGAGAGAGGGTGGGGGGAGAGGCAAACAGATAGACAGAGATAAAGTGAGAGAGACAGAGAGAGAGACAGAGAAGGGTCAGAACAGGGAAGGAGGGGGAGAGAGAGAGGGAAAGAGAGAGAGGGAGACAGAGAGAGAGAGAGAGAGAGAGAGAGAGAGAGAGAGAGAGAGAGGAGAGAGAGAGAGAGAGAGAGTGAGTCAGGGAGGAGTTAAAGAAGAGAGCTAAGAAAGAGGGGGGGGGGACAGAGAAAGTGTGTGCGTGTGTGGGTGCGTGCCTGGTGTGTGTGTGTGATTGTGTTTGCACCTAACCTTCGCAAGGAAAGGGCCAGGACTTGTCATGAGTGTCATTGTCACTGTCATCAGGCTGAACATCAGCGCTGACATCATTTCTCCTCCTGCTGGGTCATACTGACCTACCTGTTTACAGACAGAATGCTTGGGTCAGTTTAAAAATATATTACTGCGAAAGTGTACTTTAACCTTTCTTTTAAAAAAAGTTTAAAGAATGTTTCAATTGTAGTAAATTTCATTTCATTGTGTTTAGAGCCCCACTGACCACAAAGGCCATGCCAGGGCTGTCACCTCAAT
>JASPKP010006603.1:0-13984 GCA_030674155.1 Stramonita haemastoma
CACCAAGTCCGGCGCCCCAATATCCCGCATGGTAGGGGGGTTATGAAAGCGTTTGGGCCGCTAAGTTTGGGTGGGTGGGGCTGTTTCCGGGTAAAGTTGGGGCGGACGGGACTCAAAAGCCTCTTTTTGGCCCATTTGGGGCCCAAACCGGCAGCATTTTCTTCAGGGGGGGTGGGTATGCATGCGGACGCGCTCGCGGTGCGTTTGTCGTGGTTGTTTTGTGTGCGGCATGTGGGGGGGACCTTCCCTTTTTTGTGGTGCATGTTTGGCTGTTTTGGTATTATTACTGTGGCGCCCCGCTTGCTTTTTGTTTCGTACACCGCAGAGATTTTTTCCCAGGACTAGCCCCTTTTTAGCGCTCGGCGGCTGTTTTGTCGCCCAAAACCCGGCCCCCACACATACCCCCCATGGTAGGAGAGGGTTTTTGCCCTGCGTGCCCCCTAAGTTGGGTGGGTGGGGTTGTTTTCCCGGGTAAAAGTTGGGGGGGGAAGGGACTCAAAAAGCCTCTTTGGGCCATTTGGGGCCCAAACGGCAGATTTTTTTTGGGGGGTGGGGGATGATCCCCCGCACGCGCTCGCGCGCTGGGTTTGTCAGTGCGTTGTTTTTTGTGTGGGCGCATGTGGCGGGGCCCCTTCCCCTTTTCTGTGGTGCTTTTATGGCTGAATGGGGGCTTTTTACTGTGCGCCCTGCTTTTCTTTTGTTTCGAAAAGCGCAGATTTCCTTCCAAAGAGGGGCTAGCCTTTTAGCGCTGGGGCTGTTTTTTCGCCCCAAGTCGGCGCCAAATATCCCGCATGGTAGGAGAGGGTATTGCTGCGTGCCGCTAAGTCTGGGTGGCCTGGGGGTTTTTTCCGGGTAAAAATTGGGGCCCGGGAAAGGGACTCAAAACGCCCCTTTGGGCCCATTTTGGGGGCCCAAACGGCGCATTTTCTTCGGGGGGTGGGAGGATGCGCGCACGCGCTCGCGCGCTGGGGTTTGTCAGTGCGTTGTTTGTGTGGGATGGGCGGGGACCCCTTCCCCTTTTTTGGTGCTTTTATGGCTGTATATGGTCTTTTTTACTGGCGCCCTGCTTCTTTTGTTTTTGTACAACCCCCGCAGTTTTTTTCCCGGACTAGCCTTTAGCGCCGGCGGGTTTTGTCGCCACAAAGTCGGCGCCCCAATTTCCAGCAGGGGGAGGAGGGGTTATGCATGCAGGCCCCTAAGTCTGGGGTTGGGGTTGTTTCGGGTAAAGTTGGGGGGAACGGGGTAAACGCCTCTTTGGGCCCCATTTACTGTGCGCCCCGCTTGCTTTTTTGTTTCTTTCACCGAAACAGATTTCCTTCCCAGAGGGGGCTAGCCTTTTTAGCGTCGGCGGTGTTTTGGGGCCCCAAAATCGGGGCCCACAAAATCCCGCATGGGAGGAGAGGGTATTTTGCAAAGCAGTGCCGCTAAGTCTGGGTTTGGGCCCGGGGTCTGTTTCCGGGTAAAAGTTGGGCGGGGAAAGGGGGCTCCAAAAAAAGCTCTTGGGCCCATTTGGGGCCCAAAAGGCAGCATTTTCTTCAGGGGGGTGGGTATGCATGCGCGCACGCGCTCGCGCGCTGGCGTTTTTTCAGTGCGTTCGTTTGTGTGCGCGCCTTGTGGCGGGGACCCTTCCCCTTTTCTTTTTTGGGGCATGATATGGCTGTATATGGTCATTATTTTGTGCGCCCAAAGCTTGCTTTTTGTTTTTGTAAACCGCAGCAGATTTCCTTCCCCGAGACTAGCCTTTTTTTGCGTCGGCGGCTTTTTGTCGCCCCAAGTCCCGGGGGCCAAAACATTTTTCCCCCTGGTGGAGAGGGTATTTGCATGCAGTGCCGTTAAATTGGGTGGGGCCCGGGGGGCTGTTTCCGGGTAAAAGTTGGGGGGGGAAACCCGGGGCTCAAAACGCCCTCTTTGGGCCCATTTGGGGCCCAAACGGCAGCTTTTTCCCTTTTGGGGGGGGGGGGGGTTTGCCCTGCCGCCCCGCGCTCGCGCGCTGGCGTTTTTTCAGTGCGTTTGTTTGGGGCCCCGCAAAGTGGCGGGGGCCCCTTTCCCCTTTTCTGTGGGGCATGATAGGGGTGTATATGGTCATTATTAAATGTGGCCCTGCTTGCTTTTTGTTTCGTTTCACCGCAGCAGATTTTTTCCCCGAGGGCTAGCCTTCTTGCGCTCGGCGGTGTTTTTTTCGCCACAATTCCCCGGCCCCCACACATATCCCGCCCTTTGGGAGGGGAGGGTTTATTTCATGCAGTTTCCGCTTTGTCTTGGGGGGCCTTTTGGGGGCTGTTTCCCGGGGAAAAGTTGGGGGCCCGGGCGGGATCAAAACGACCTTTTTGGGCCCAAATTTGGGGGCCCAAAAGGGCCCGCATTTTTTTTCAGGGGGGTGGGTTGGGAAAGCGCGCACGCGCTCGCGCGCTGGCGTTTGTCAGTGCGTTCGTTTGTGTGCGCGCATGTTGGGGGGGACCCTTTTCCCCTTTTCTGTGGTGCCTGATAGGGGTGTATATGGTATTATTTACCCCCCCCGGGGGCGCCCTGCTTGCTTTTTGTTTCGTACCCGGGAGCAGATTTCCTTCCCCGGGACTAGCCTTTTTTAGCGTCGGCGGTGTTTTTTCCCCAAAATCGGGGCCCAAAATATCCCGCATTGGGAGGAGAAAGGGGTTTTTGCATGCAGTGCCCCTAAGTTTTGGGTGGCCCGGGGGCTGTTTCCGGGTAAAAGTTGGGGGGGAAGGGGCCCCAAAAAAAACCCTTTCGGGCCCATTTGGGGGCCAAAAGGGGAGCATTTTCTTTAGGGGGGGGGTATGCATGCGGGGCACGCGCTCGCGCGTGGCGTTTGGGCAGTGCGTTTCGTTTGTGTGCGCGCCATGTGGCGGGGACCCCCCCTTTGCTTTTGGTGGGGATGGGTTGGCTGTTTATGGTCCTTATTAAATGGGCGCCTGCTTGCTTTTTGTTTGTACACCGCAGCAGATTTCCTTTTCCCGGACTAGCCTTCTTGCGCTCGGGGCTGTTTTGTCGCCCAAAAAGTCCCGGGGGCCCAACATATTTCCCCCATGGTAGGAGAGGGTATATGCAAGCAGTGCCCCTAAATCTGGGTGGCGGGGTTGTTTCCGGGTAAAAGTTGGGGGGTAACGGGATCAAAAAAGCCTCTTTTGGGGGCCCCTTTGGGGCCCCAAAAGGGAGCATTTTTTTTCAGGGGGGGGGGGTATGCATGCGCGCACGCGTCGCGCGCTGGCGTTTGTCAGTTGCGTTCGTTTGTGGGCGCATGTGGGGGACCCCTTTCCCTTTTTGTGGTGATGATATGGCTTTATTGGTCATTATTTTCTTTTGCGCCCCCCTTGCTTTTTGTTTCGTACAACCCGCGCAGATTTCCTTCCCAGAGACTAGCCCTTTTTAGGCTGGCGGTGTTTTGTCGCCCCCCAAGTCCCGGGGCCACCCATAAACCCCCCTTGGTTTGGAGAGGGGGATATGATGCAGTGCCGCTAAGTTGGGGGGCCCGGGGTCTGTTTCCCGGGGGAAAAGGGTTGGGGGGGAAAAGGGGACTTTAAAAAAAAGCCCCTTTTGGGCCCCTTTTGGGGGCCCAAACGGCAGGGGATTTTCTTCAGGGGGGGGGGGTATTGCAAAGCGCGCACGCGTCGCGCGTGGGGTTTTTCGTGCGTTTGTTTGTGTGCGCGCATTTTGGCGGGGGCCCTTCCCTTTGCTGTGGTTGCATGATATGGCTGTATATGGTCATTATTATGTGCGCCCTTGGTTGCTTTTTGTTTTGTACACCCCAGCAGATTTCCTTCCCCGGGGGACTAGCTTCTTTTTGCGCTCGGGGGGCCCGTTTTTTTCGCCCAAGTCCGGGGCCACACTTTTCCCGCATGGTTAGGGGGAGGGAAAATTTCATGCAGTCCGCTTTAAATCTGGGTGGGTGGGGTCTGTTTTCCCCCGGGGAATAGTTGGGGCGGGGGCGGGACTTTAAAACGCCTTCCCTTTGGGCCCATTTGGGGCCCCCAAAAGGCGGGAATTTTTTTAGGGGGGGGGTATGCATGCGCGCACGCGCTCGCGCGCGGGGTTTGTCAGTGCGTTCGTTTTTGTGCGGCATTTTGGCGGGGGGCCCTTCCCTTTTGGGGTTTTTTTTGGTGCATGATATGGCTGTATTGGTCATTATTTTCTGTGCGCCCTGTTGCTTTTTTTTTCGTACACCCCGCGATTTCCTTCCAAAAGACTAGGGCCTTTTTTAGCGCTCGGCGGTGTTTTGTCCCACAAGTCCGGCGCCCCAAAATATCCGGGATGGTAGGTAGAGGGTATATGCATGCGGGGCCCCTAAGTCTGGGTGGCTGGGGGTTTTTTCCGGGTAAAAGTTGGGGGGCCCGGGAAAGGGACTCAAAACGCCTCTTTTGGGCCCATTTTTGGGGGCCCCAAAAGGCAGCATTTTCTTCAGGGGGGTGGGTAGCATGCGCGCCCCGCGCTCGCGCGCTGGCGTTTGTCAGTGCGTTCGTTTGTGTGGCCCCATGTGGCCCCGGGGACCTTTCCCCTTTTCTGGGTGATTTATATGGCTGGATATGGTCTTTTTTACTGTGCGCCCTGCTTGCTTTTTGTTTCGTAAAACCGCAGCGATTTCCTTCCCGGACTAGCCCTTCCCTTGGCTCGGGCTGTTTTGTCGCCACAAATCGGCGCCCCCACATATCCCCCATGGTAGGAGAAAGGGGATAAGGGATGCAGTGCCGCAAGTCTGGGTGGTTTGGGGGGTTTCCGGGTAAAAATTGGGGGGGAACGGGATCAAAAAGGGGCCCCTTTCGGGCCCCTTTGGGGCCCAAAAAGGCGCATTTTTTCAGGGGGGGGGGGTATGCATGCGCGCACGCGCTCGCGCGCTGGCGTTTGTCCGTTTCGTTTCGGGGGTTTTTGTGCGGGCATGTGGGGGGGACCCTTCCCTTTTTCTGTGGTGCATTTATATGGCTGTATTTTGGTCCCTTATTACTGTGGGGCCCCGCTTGCTTTTTGTTTCGTACACCGCAGCAAAATTTCCTTCCCCGAGCTAGCCTTCTTAAACGCTCGGCGGCCGGGTTTTTTCGCCCCCCAAATCCGGCGCCACACATATCCCCCATGGTAGGAGAAAGGGGGTTTTGCATGCGTGCCGCTAAGTTGGGTGGCCTGGGGTTGTTTCCGGGTTTAAAAAATTTGGGGGGGGAACGGGACTCAAAACGCCTTTTTGGGCCCATTTGGGGCCCAAACGGGAGCATTTTCTTTTAGGGGGGTGGGTATGCATGCGGGGCACGCCCCTCGCGCGTGGGTTTGTCAGTGGCCCTTTGTTTGGTTTTGCGCGCATGTGGCGGGGGCCCCTTTCCCCCTTTCTGTGGTTTCATGTTTTGGCTGTATATGGTCATTTTTTACTGTTTCGCCCTGCTGCTTTTTGTTTCGTACCCCCGCAGCAGATTTCCTTCCCCGAGGCTTGCCTTTTTAGGCTCGGCGGTGTTTGTCGCCACAAGCCGGCGCCCCAATATCCCGCATGTAGGAGAGGGTATATGCTGCAGTTTCGCTAAATTGGGTGGCCTGGGGTCTGTTTCCGGAGTAAAAGTTGGGGCGGAACGGGACTCAAAAAGCCTCTTTCGGGGCCCCAAAATTTGGGGGCCCAAAAAGGGAGCATTTTCTTAAGGGGGGGGGGGTATGCATGCGGCACGCGCTCGCGCGCGGCGTTTGGGCAGGGTTTTTTCCCCTTCGGTTGTTTTTGGGCGCATTGGGGGCGGGGACCCTTCCCCTTTTTTTGTGGTTTCTTTATATGGCGGGATATGGGTTTTTATTACTGTGGCCCTGTTTTCTTTTTGTTTCGTACACCGCAGAGATTTTCCCTTTCCCGAGGACTAGCCTTTTAGCGCTCGGGGGCTGGTTTTTTTCGCCACAAGTCCCGGGGCCACATTATCCCCCCCCGGTAGGAGAGGGTTATGCATGCAGTTTCGCTAAGTTTTGGGGGGCCTTTTGGGGGCTGTTTCCGGGTAAAAGTTGGGGGGGAACGGGATCAAAAAGCCTCTTTCGGGCCCATTTGGGGGCCCAAAAGGCAGCATTTTCTTCAGGGGGGTGGGGATGCATGCGCGCAAAGCGCTCGCGCGCTGGGGTTTGTCAGTGCGTTTTGTTTGTGTGCGCGCATGTGGCGGGGGAAACCCCTTCCCCTTTTCTTTTGGTGATGATATTTGGTGTATTTGGGGCTTTTTTACTGGGGGCCCCGCTTTCTTTTTGTTTCGTACACCCCAGCGATTTTTCCCTTTCCCGAGACTAGCCTTCTTTAAACGCTCGGGGGCTGTTTTGTCGCCAAAATCCGGCGCCCACATATCCCGCCCTGGTAGGAGGGGGGATTTGCATTTCGTGCGCAAGTCTGGGTGGGTGGGGGTCTGTTTCCCGGGGAAAAGTTTGGGGGGGAACGGGACTCAAAAAAGCCTCTTTCGGGCCCCTTTGGGGCCCCAAAAGCAGCATTTTCTTTAGGGGGGGGGGTTGCATGCGCGCACGCGGTCGCGCGCTGGGTTTGTCAGTGCGGTTTGTTTGGGTGCGCGCTGTGGCGGGGGGGGCCCTTCCCTTTTCGTGGTGAAAGATATGGCTGTATATGGTCATTATTACTGTGCCCCCCTGCTTTCTTTTTGTTTCCCTACCCGCAAACCCGATTTCCTTTCCCCGAGAACCCTTTTTAGCGCTCGGCGGTGTTTTGTCGCCCCAAGGCCGGCGCCAAAAATTTTCCGCATGGTTTGGGGGGTATATGCATGCAGGGGCCGCTAAGTTTTGGGTGGCCCGGGGGTTTTTTTCCCGGGGAAAAGTTGGGGCGGAAAAGGGACCAAAAAAGCCTCTTTCGGGCCCCCTTTGGGGCCCAAACCCGGGGCATTTTTTTTCAGGGGGGGGGGTATGCATGGGCCCGCGCTCGCGCCCCTGGCGTTTGTCAGTGCGTTTGTTTGTGTGCGCGCATGTGGCGGGGACCCTTCCCTTTTCTGTGGTGCAAATTTTTTGGTTTTATATTGGGATTTTTTAAATGGTTTCGCCCTGCTTTTTTTTTTGTTTGTACCCGCAGAGTTTTCCCTTTCCCGGGGAAATAGCCTTCTTAGCGCCGGCGGGGTTTTGTCCCCAAGTCCGGCGCCACCCCATATCCCGCATGGTAGGAGAGGGTATTGCATGCAGTTTCCGCTAAGTTGGGTGGCTGGGGTCTGTTTCCGGGTAAAAGTTGGGGCGGAAGGGACCCCAAAAAGCCTTTTTCGGGCCCTTTTTGGGGGCCCCAAAAAGGGAGGGGATTTTTTTTCAGGGGGGTGGGTATGCATGCGGCAGCGCTTTTGCGCGCTGGGTTTGTCAGTGCGTTGTTTGGGGGTGCGCGGAATTTTTGGGGGGGACCCTTTCCCCCCCCGTGTGGTGATTTATTTGGGGGTAAAATGGTCATTATTTTTTGTGCGCCCCGCTTGCTTTTTGTTTCGTACACCGCCCGCCCGATTTCCTTCCCCGAGACTAGCCTTCCCTTTGCGCTCGGCGGCTGTTTTGTCGCCCCAAGTCCGGCGCCACCCCTTTTCCCGCTTTTTAGGAGAGGGTATATGCATGCAGTGCCGCTAATTTGGGTTGGGCCCGGGGGGGTGTTTCCCGGGGAAAGTTGGGGCGGAACGGGACTCAAAAAAGCCCTTTTTGGGCCCATTTTTGGGGGCCCCAAACGGCCAGCAAATTTTTTTCAGGGGGGTGGGTTTTTGCATGCGCGAACGCGCTCGCGCGTGGGTTTGTCAGGGGCGTTCGTTTGTGTTTCGCCCCAAGTGGCGGGGGTTTCCCCTTTTTGCGTGGTGCATGTATGGCTGTATATGGTCATTATTTTCTGGGGGCGCCCCCGCTTGCTTTTGTTTCGTTTCACCGCAGCGATTTCCCCTTTCCCCGAGGGCTAGCCTTTTTAGCGCTCGGCGGCGTTTTTTTCGCCACAAGTTCCCGGGGCCCCACATATCCCGCATGGTAGGGAGAGGGTATATGCATTCAGTTTCCGCTAAGTTCCCGGGTGGCCTGGGGGGCGTTTCCGGGGAAAATTTGGGGGGGAACGGGACCAAAACGCCCCCTTTCGGGCCCCTTTGGGGCCCCAAAAGGCAGCCCTTTTTTTCGGGGGGTGGGGGGATGCATGCGCGCCCGCTCGCGCGTGGCGTTTGTTTAGTGCTTTTGTTTTTGTTTGGGGCGCGCATGTGGCGGGGACCCCTTCCCTTTTCTGTGGTGATGTATGGCCTTTTTTTAAAAGGTCATTATTACTGTGCGCCCTGCTTGCTTTTTTTTTTCGTAAACCGCAGCAGATTTTCCCTTTCCCCGGAAATTGCCTTCTTTGGGGCTCGGCGGTGTTTTGTCGCCCCCAAGTTTCCCGGGGCCCCACACATATCCCGCTTTTGGGAGGGGGGTATAGCATGCAGTGCCCCTAAGTCTGGGGCCCGGGGTCTGTTTCCGGGGGAAAAGTTGGGGCGGAAAGGGAAATTTTAAAAAAGCCTCTTTCGGGCCCATTTGGGGCCCAAAAAGGCCCGCATTTTCTTCAGGGGGGGGGGGTATGCATGCGCGCACGCGTCGCGCGCTTTGGCGTTGGTCAGTTTGGGGTTCCTTTGTTGGGCCGGGATTTTTGGCGGGGAAACCTTTCCCCCTTTTCTGTTTGGGGCATGATATGGCTGTATATGGTCAAATTTTTTACTGTGCGCCCTGCTTGCTTTTTTTTTCGTACACCCAGCCCGGGTTTCCCTTTCCCCGAGACTAGGGGCCTTTTTAGCGCTCGGCGGGGTTTTGTCGCCACAAGTCCCGGGGCCACACCCTTTTCCCGCATGGTAGGAGAGGGGAAAATGCATGCAGTGCCGCTAAGTCTGGGTGGCCTTTGGGGGCTTTTTTCCGGGTAAAAGGGTTGGGGGCGGAACGGGACCAAAACGCCTCTTTCGGGCCCCTTTTTGGGGGCCCAAAAGGGAGCTTTTTTTTTCGGGGGGTGGGTATGCATGCGCCCCACCCCGCTTGGGGCGCTGGGTTTGTCGTGGTTTTGTTTGTGTGCGGATGTGGCGGGGGAAACCCCCCTTTTCTGTGGTGCATGATATGGCTGTTTATGGTCAATATTACTGTGCGCCCCGCTTGCTTTTTGTTTCGTACACCGCAGCAGTTTTTCCCTTCCCCGAGGGTAGCCTTCTTAGCGCTCGGCGGGTGTTTTGTCGCCACAAGTCCGGCGCCCCCACATATCCCCCATGGGAGGAAGGGGGGGTTTATGATGCAGTGCCGCTAAGTTGGGTGGGCCCGGGGGGCTGTTTCCCGGGTAAAAGGGTTTGGGGCCCGGAAAAGGGACTCAAAACGCCTCTTTCGGGGCCCCTTTTGGGGGCCCAAAAAAGGCAGCCCTTTTTTCAGGGGGGTGGGTTTTGCATTGCGCGAAAGCGCTCCGCGTGGCGTTTTTTCAAATTTCGTTTGTTTGTGTTTCGGGCAATTTTGGCGGGGGCCCCTTTCCCCTTTCTGTGGTGAAGAAAAATTTGGGTGTTTTTGGTCATTATTACTGTGGCCCTGCTTTCTTTTTGTTTCGTACACCGAGCAGAAATTTTCCCTTCCCCGAGACTAGCCTTCTTAGCGCTCGGGGGCTGTTTTGGGCGCCAAAAAGTCCGGCGCCACACATTTTCCCCCATGGTAGGAGAGGGGGGTATGGGATGCAGTGCCGTAAATCTGGGTGGCCCGGGGTCTGTTTCCGGGTTTAAAAATTGGGGGGGAAACGGGGATCTAAACGGCTCTTTCCCGGGCCCCTTTTTGGGGGCCCCAAAAGGGAGCATTTTCTTCAGGGGGGTGGGTTATGGGATGCGCGCACGCGCTCGCGCGCGGGTTTGTCAGTGCGTTTGTTTTGGGGTTTTCGCGCATTTTGGGGGGGGCCCTTTCCCTTTTCTGTGGTGCATGATTTTGGGGGGTATATGGTCCCTTATTACTGTGCGCCCCGCCCTTTCTTTTTGTTTCGGGACACCGCAGCAGTTTTTTCCCCGAGGGCTAGCCTTCTTAGCGGGTCGGCGGCTTGGTTTTTTTTTTTCGCCCCAAGTCCGGCGCCACACATACCCGCATGGTGGAGAAGGGTTTTATTTCATGCGTTTCCGCTAAGGGCTGGGTGGCCTTTGGGGTCTGTTTCCGGGGGAAAAATTGGGGCGGAAGGGGGCCCCAAAAAGCCTCTTTCGGGCCCAAATTTTGGGGGCCCCAAAAAGGCAGCATTTTTTCAAAGGGGGGGGGGGAAAGCATGCGGCAGCGCTGCGCGCTGGCGTTTGTCAGTGCGTTCGTTTGTGTTTCGCGCATGTGGCGGGGACCCTTCCCCTTTTCTGGGGTTTGGGGAGGGTATGGGTGGGATATGGTCCCTTATTACTGGCGCCCTGCTTTCTTTTTGTTTCGTTTCACCGCAGCAGATTTCCTTTTCCCGAGATAGCCTTCTTAGCGCTCGGCGGGTTTTTTTGTGCCAAAAGTTTCCCGGGGCACAAAATATCCCCCATGGTGGAGGGGATTTTGCATGCAGTGCCGCTAAGTCCCGGGTGGGGTGGGGGCTTTTTTCCGGGTAAAAGTTTGGGGGGGAAAGGGGGCTCAAAACGCCTTTTCGGGGGCCCCTTTGGGGGCCCCCAAAAGGCAGCATTTTCTTTTAAAGGGGGGGGGGTTATGCATGCGCGCACGCGCTCGGCGCTGGCGTTTGTCAGTGCGTTCGTTTGTGTGCGCGATTTTGGCGGGGACCTTCCCCTTTTCTTGGGCAGGGTTTGGTGTATAGGTCATTTTTTACTGTGCCCCCTGCTTGCTTTTTTTTTTCGTACACCGCGCAGATTTCCTTCCCCGGATAGCCTTTTTAGCGCTCGGCGGCTGTTTTGTCGCCACAAGTCCCCGGGGCCCCCACATATCCCCCATGGTAGGGAGGGTAATTTTGCATGCAGTGCCCTAAGTCTGGGTGGCCTTTGGGGTTTGTTTCCGGGGGAAAAGTTGGGGGGAAAAAGGGGCTCAAAAAAAGCCTCTTTCGGGCCCATTTTGGGGGCCCAAAAGGCAGCATTTTTTTCAGGGGGGGGGGGTATGCAAAGCGCGCAAAGCGCTCGCGCGCTGGGTTTGGGCAGTTTAGGGTTCGTTTGTGTGCGCGCCTTTTGGCGGGGAACCCCCTTCCCTTTGCTGTGGTGCTTTATATGGCTGTATATGGTCATTATTCTTGGCCCTGCTTTCTTTTTTTTTCGTACAAACCCCAGCAGATTTTCCCTTCCCCGGGGGACTAGCCCTTTTAGCGCTCGGCGGTGTTTTGTCGCCAAAAAGTTTGGCGCCACACTTTCCCGCATGGTAGGAGAAAGGGGGTTTTGCATGCAGTGCCGCTAAGGGCTGGGTGGCCTGGGGTCTGTTTCCGGGGAAAAAGTTGGGGCGGAACGGGACTCAAAAAGCCCCTTTCCCTTTTTCCCCCTTTTTTTTTTTTTTTTTTTTTTTTTTTTTTTCCCCCTTTTTTTTTTTTTTTTTTGGGGCCAAATTTTGGGGGGACCCTTCCATTTTTGGGGGGGGGTTTCCCTGGGGGGTGGGCTGGGGTTTTGTGGTTTTTTTTATGTGGGGGGCCCCCCGCTTTGCTTTTTTTGGTTTTTCCCCCTTACCTCCCCGCAGCAGATTTCCTTCCCCGAGAAATGCCTTTTTTAGCGCTTTGGCGGCTGTTTTGTCGCCAAAAAGTTTGGCGCCCCCACATATCCCGAAAGGTTTGGGAGTGGGTTTATGATGCAGTGCGCTAAGGGGGGTGGCTTGGGGGCTGTTTGGGGAAAGTTGGGGGGGAACGGGGTCAAAAACGCCTCTTTCGGGGCCCCTTTGGGGGCCCCCAAAAGGGGAGATTTTTTTCGGGGGGTGGGTATGCATTTCGCCCCACCGCTCGGCGTGGGTTTGTCAGTGCGTTCGTTTTTTTTTTGTGGGCGCATGTGGCGGGGCCCTTCCCTTTTCTGTGGGGGGGCATGTTTTGGGTGTATATGGGGCATTATTACTGTGGCCCCTGCTTGCTTTTTTTTTCGTACCCGCAGCAGGGTTTTTCCCTTCCCCGAGGGTAGCCCTTTTTAGCGCTCGGGGGGCTGTTTTGTCGCCACAAGTCCGGCCAACATATCCGCATGGGAGGAAGGGGTTTTTGCATGCAAAGGGCCCCTAAGTCTGGTGGGGTGGGGTTTTGTTTCCGGGGAAAAAGTTTTTTTGGGGGGAACGGGACTCAAAAAGCCCCTTTCGGGCCCCCTTTGGGGGGCCCCAAAAGGCAGCATTTTTTCAGGGGGGTGGGTATGCATGCGCGAAAGCGCTCGCGCGCTGGCGTTTTTCAGTGCGTTCGTTTGTTTTGCGCGCGTGGCCGGGGGGCCTTTCCCCCTTTGGGTGTTGGGGCATGATATGGCCCGTATTTGGTCATTATTTTCTGTGCGCCCCGCTTGTTTTTGTTTCGTTTTCACCCCCAGCAGATTTTCCCCCAGGGGAATAGCCCTTTTTAGCGTCGGCGGCTGTTTTGTCGCCACAAGTCCGGCGCCCAAAACATATCCCGCATGGTAGGAGAGGGTTATGATGCGTGCCGCTTAAATTTTTGGGTGGGGCCCCCGGGGGGGCTGTTTTGGGTAAAAGTTGGGGGGGAAGGGGGCTCAAAAAAAGCTTTTTTCGGGCCAATTTGGGGGCCCCAAAAAGGGAGCTTTTTTTTCAGGGGGGTGGGGGTTTTATTTCGCGCCAGCGCTCGCCCCGCTGGGGTTTGTCGTGCGTTGTTTGGGGTGCGGCATTTTTGGCGGGGACCCCTTCCCCTTTTCTGTGGTGATTTATATGGCCGTATATGGTAAATTTTTCCCGTGCGCCCCGCTTGCTTTTTGTTTCTTTTCACCGCACAGATTTTCCCTTCCCCGAGACTTTTTCCCTTTTTAGCGCTCGGCGGTGTTTTGTCGCCACCCAAATCCGGGGGCCCCACATATCCCGATGGGAGGAGGGGGGTTTTGCCTGCAGTTTTCCGCTAAGTCTGGGGGGCTGGGGGCTGTTTCCCGGGGAAAAGTTGGGGGGGAACGGGATTTAAAAAGCCCTTTCGGGCCCATTTGGGGCCCAAAACGGCAGCCTTTTTTTTCAGGGGGGGTTTGGGGATGCATGCGCGCACGCGCTCGCGCGCTGGCGTTTTTCGTGCGTTCGTTTGTTTTTGCGCGAATGTGGCGGGGCCCCTTCCCCTTTTTGTGGGCCTTTTTATGGCTGTATTTGGTCATTATTTCTGTGCGCCTGCTTGCTTTTTGGGTTTTGTACCCGCAGCAGTTTCCTTCCCCGAGACTAGCCTTCTTAGCGCCGGCCCGGTTTTTTTGTCGCCCCAAGTCCCCGGGCACAACATTTCCCGCATGGTAGGAGGGGTTTATGCATGCGTGCCGCTAAGTCTGGGTGGGCCCGGGGGCTTTTTTCCGGGGAAAAAATTGGGGGGGAAACGGGACTCAAAACGCTCTTTCGGGGGGCCCCTTTGGGGGCCCAAAAAAGGCAAACATTTTCCTTTTGGGGGGGGGGTATGCATGGCGCCCCCGCTCGCGCGCTGGCGTTTTTCAATGTTGCCCTTCGTTTTTTGTGCGCGCAGGGGGGCGGGGACCCCTTCCCTTTTTGGGGGTGCATTTATTTGGCCCGTATATGGTCATTATTACTTTTGGGGCCCTGCTTGCTTTTTGTTTCGTACACCCCAGCAGATTTCCTTCCCAAAGGGACTAGCCTTTTTGCGCTCGGGGGGCTTTTTGTCGCAAAAAGTCCGGCCCCCACACATATCCCGCATGGTAGGAGAGGGTTTTTGCATGCAGTGCCCCTAAGTTTTTGGGTGGCCTGGGGTTTTTGTTTCCCGGGGAAAAGTTGGGGGGAACGGGACTCAAAACGCCCCTTTCGGGGGCCCCTTTGGGGGGCCCAAAAAAGGGGGGAGCATTTTCTTCAGGGGGGGTGGGTATGATGCGCGCACGGGGCTCGCGCGCTGGCGTTTGTCAGTGCGTTCGTTTTTGTGCGGCATGTGGCGGGGACCCTTCCCTTTGGTGGTGCCCTTTATTTGGCTTTTATATGGTCATTATTACTGTGGCCCCGC
>JASPKP010006604.1:0-13983 GCA_030674155.1 Stramonita haemastoma
ACAGTCTGTAGACAGACATGTGCAGAAACAAAAGCCCTGATGAAAACAACATCCCTACAGTCTGTAGACAGACCAGACAGACTTGTGCAAAAACAAAAGCCCTGATGAGAACAACATCCCTACAGTCTGTAGACAGACACAGACAGACTTGTGCAGAAACAAAAGCCCTAAAGAGAACATCCCTACAGTCTTTTAGACAGACTGTGCAGAAACATTACTCCAATAAACAACATCTGTAGACAGATTTGTGAACAGCCTCATAATTACAACTACTTTTATAATTATGTCATCTGCAGAGGCCTGATAATTATGACAATTTATAATTATGTCAGCAGCAAAAGTCTGATAATTTTATCACTCTTACATTAGGTCAGCAGCAGAAGCCTGATAATTATAACCATCCATGAAATTATGTCAGCGCAGAAGCCTGATAATTATAACCATCCATGAAATCACGTCAGCAAAGAAGCCTGATAATTATAACCATCCAGAAATTGTGTCAGCAGCAGAAGCCTGATAATTATAACCATCCAGGGAAATGTGTCAGTAGCAGAAGCCTGATAATTATAACCATCCATGAAATTATGTCAGTAGCAGAAGCTGATAATTATAACCATCCATGAAATTATGTCAGCAGCAGAAGCCTGATAATTATAACCATCCATGAAATTGTCAGCAGCATAAGCTGATAATTATAACCATCCATGAAATTATGTCAGTAGCAGAAGCCTGATAATTATTACCATCCATGAAATTATGTCAGCAGCAGAAAGCCCGATAAGTATAACCATCCATGAAATCACGTCAGCAGCAGAAACCCTGACAATTATAACCATTCATGAAATTATGTCAGCAGCAGAAAGCCTGATAATTATAACCATCCATGAAATTATGTCAGCAGCAGAAGCCTGATAATTATATTCACTTGTAATCATGTCTACAGCCGAAAGCCTGACAATTAACACCATTCATGAAATTATGTCAGCAGCAGAAAGCTTATAAATTAAAATCATCTATGAAATTACGTCAGCAGCAGAAAGCCTGATAATTATATCCATAAAATTATGTCAGCAGCAGAAGCCAGAAAATTATCACCCTCCTTATGATCAATTATGTCAGCAGCAGAAAGCCTGCTAATCATGACCATCCTCATAATTATGTCAGCATCAGAAATCTGATAATTATAACCATCCTTATGATTATGTCAGCATCAGAAATCCTGATAATTATAACCATCCTTATGGTCAGTTATGCCATCAGCAGAAAGCCTGATAATTATAACCATCCTTATAATTATGTCAGCAGCAGAAAGCCTGATAGTTATAACCACCTTAAAACTTATTAAAAACTCAGCAAAATCATACTTAAGAGTAAAGTTGCATGACATTAAAGAAAAGGTTGACTATATTTTTATTTCTGTGAAAAATTTGTGTATGAACGTATTCTATTAATTCAAATTATATATGTTACAGTTGATTTTGTTGAAATCCTCCATGCCCCAAGAGGGGGTGAAAGGCGAATTAAATCTTGAATCTTGTGTGTATGAACATATTCCCTATTTAATGCATATTTATTATTATATATGTTACAGTTGATTTTGTTTTCTGAAATCCCCATGCCCAAAAGGGTTAAAAGGTGAATTAAATCTTGAATCTTGTGTGTGTGTGTGTGTGTGTGGTGTGTGTGTGTGTGTGGGTGTGTGTTGTGTGTGTGTGTGTGTGTGTGTGTGTGGTGTGGTGGTGTGAATGTGTGGGTGTTTTGTGTGTGTGTGTGTGTGTGTGTTGTGTGTGTGTGTATGTGTGTGTGTATGTGAGTGTGTATGTGTGTGTATGTGTGTGTATGTGTGTGTGTGTTTTGTGTGTGTGTGTTTTGTGTGTGGTGTGGGGTGTGTGTGTGTGTAAATCATTTTTTGTAAACAATGTAACATGAAAATGATAGGAGATGAGTTTACTTCATAATGGAATGTCCAAAGTTTTCTGAGCTTCGGAAGAATGTCCTACCTCATGAATATTTGTATCAAAGATCCATGTTCCACATTTTGTAAATCTGATAAAAATATGTTATTAAAACTTAGCAAATTCATAGTTAAGAGTAAAGTTGCATGACATTAATGAAAAGGTTGATTATATTTTTATGCCTGTGAAATTCTGTATACGAACGTATTCTATTAATGCAAATTATATATGTTACGGTTGATTTTGTTTGAAATCCTCCATGCCCCAAGAGGGGTCAAAGGCGAATTGAATCTTGAATCGGTAGTGTTGTGTAAATGTGTGTGTGTTGTTGTGTGTGTGTGTGGTGTGTGTGTGTTTTGTGTGTGTTGTGGGGGTGTGTGTGTGTGTGTGTGGGGGGGGGGGGGGGGGGAGGGTGGCGAGAGGTTTGTCGGGGGGGGAAGGGGAGGGGGGGCGGGGGAGGGGGGAAAGGGAAGGGGGGGGGTCAATTGGGTGGGGAAGGGGGGGGGGGACAGGAGGGATGGGGAAAGGGGGGGGCCCTTTGTGGGGGGGGAAAAAGGGGGAAAAGGGGGGGTTTGGCCAGGGGGTTGGGGGTGGGGAAAGGGAAGGGGGGGGGGGGAAAACATTGGGGGTTTTGGGTTGGGGGCCCATGAATAAAATTAGAATATTAAAGTTACCCCGAAATTAAGCAAAGGTTGGGGGGGAGTTTGTGTGGGTGGGGGGGGGGGGGGCTTTTGGGGGAAGGGTGGGGTTCCCGGGGGTTTTTTTGGGCCGGGGGGGGTGGGGGGGGACCGGGGGGAGGGGCTAAAGGGGTTTGGGTGAAAAAGGGTGGGAAAAACCCGGGGGGGCGGTAATTGTTCCCCCCCCCCCGGCCCCAAGGGTTTGGGGTTTTTTTCCTGTTTTTTGGTAATTTTTTTTTTGGGTTTTGGATGAAGAATTTATTTTCCTTTTTTGGGCCGGTGGGGGTTTGGGTTGTTTTTTTTTTAATGTCCTTCCCCCCGGACAAGGCAAATTCCCCCCCCTCCCCCTTTGCCCCCCCCTTCCCCCTTACGTGGCCGTGGTTTTTTTCCCCCATATTTCCCCCCCCCCCTTTTTTGTCCTTTCCCCCCCCCTTGTTTCCCCTTTTTTTCCTT
The DNA here is from genome assembly GCA_030674155.1 of Stramonita haemastoma. Taxonomy (NCBI): domain Eukaryota; kingdom Metazoa; phylum Mollusca; class Gastropoda; order Neogastropoda; family Muricidae; genus Stramonita; species Stramonita haemastoma. Next base: position 3,086 of record JASPKP010006604.1, read on the forward strand.
TGTTTTCTTTTGTCCTTTGGGGCCCCCCTTCCCCCGGGGTAAACCCCCTTTCCCCGGGGGGGGAAAACCTGGACCTCCCCGCGGGTCATGGTTTTAGGGGGTTTTGGGTTTTTTTTAAATTTTTTTTTTGGGGGTTTTTGGGGATGGGTTTTTTGTTTTTTTTTTTTGTTGAGTTTTTTTGGGTGGTTTTTTTTTTTTTCCGGGGGTTGTTGGTTTTTTGGGGGTGTTTTGGGGGTGGGCCCTGTGGGGATTGTTTTGGGGCCCCCCCCCGGGTTTGTTGGGGGTTGGGTTCCTGTTTTCCCCCCTTTTTGGGTTTTTGTTTGGGGGAGGTTGTTTTTGGTTGGTCCCCCCCCCTTGTTTTTTAAGGGGGGCTGGGTTTGGCCCCCTTAGGAGGTTGGGGGGGGGCCCAAACCAACCCGGAACGTTAAGGGAAGGGGGGGGAGAATCCCAAACCCGGAAAAAGGGGGGTTAGGGGGGAAGGATTTGAGGGAAAAAAGGGGGGGGTCCGTGTGCGAATTTTTAATTTTTTCACCCCGTGTTTTGAATGGGCGCAAAAATAAAGAACATGTCTAAAAGGTAAGGGGTTTAGCAAATTTTTTTCCCCCGTGGGGTGTGTAATAATAATAATAATAAAAAAAATAATAATAAAAAATAATAATAATAATAATAATAATAATAAAATGTTTAAAATGGAACTTATTTTTAGTGCTTTAAAACTTGTCCCAAACCTTTTTCAGCTTACTTCCCGTACAGAAGAAGGGTTTGGTATTCACTGTCCCTTATAAAAAAGCCATCAGCCCAAAAAACAAAGGGGGAAGAAGAAGTGTAGGTAACCTGTCCTTATAGAAGCCCTCAGCAAACCACAGTGGGGGGAAGAAGAAGGGGGGGGTAGGTAAAAAACTGTCCCCCCTTAAAAGAGAAACCAAAAAAACCAGTGGGTGTGAAAAGTGTAATTAAATTCCCCTGCCAAAATTGAAAAAACCAAACAGCAACACAGTGGGTGTTAAAAAAGTGTAGGGATTCACTGCATTAATAGAAGCCCCCACAACACAGTGGGGGGGTGAAGAAGTGTAAAGGAATTTTACTGCCCTTAAAGAAGCCATGAGCAACACAGTGGGGGTGGGAAAAAAGTTGGGAGGTAATTTACCCGTCACTGTTTATTATAGAAAACCCCTCAGGCAACACAGGGGTGTGAAGAAGTGTAAAGGGATTCCCCTGTCATTAAAGAAGCCATCAGCAAAAACCGTGGGGGTGAAAAGTGGGAAAGTATTACCATTAAAATTAAAATAGGAAAACCATTCAGGGAAACCAAAAAGTAGGGGTTTAAGAAAAAAGGAAATTAAAAGGTAATTTACTGTCAAATGCAAATTTTAGAACCCCTCCGCAACAACCCCGTGGGGGAAGAAGAAGGGGGTTTTTTAAAGGGAATTTCACGTAAACAAAAAAATTAAAAAGAAAAAACCATCAACCCCAAAACAGGTGGGTGAAGAAGAAGTGTAGGGTTTTTCCACTGTCACTATAAGAAGCCATCAGCAACACAGTGGGTGTGAAGGGGAAGGGGGTAAGGGAAAACCCAAATGCATTAAAAAAAGGGCCCTCAGCAACCCAGTGGGGGAAAGAAGAAGTGTAGGTAAAATTCCCCCCAGTTTCCCCTAAAAGAAGGCCCCTCAGCAACACAATGTGGGTGGAAAAAAGAAGTTTTAGGTATTCACTGTCCCTTATAGAAGCCATTTCCCCAAAAAGCGTGGGGGAAGAAGAAAATGTAGGGATTCACTGCAAATTAAAAGAACCCCTCAGCCCAACCCCCAAAAAAGGGGTTTAAGAAGAAGTGTAAAGGTTTTTCCAAATTGGGCAAAAATAGAAGGGCCCTTTAGCAACAAAAAGTGGGTGAAGAAGAAATGTAGGATTCACTTCACGTCAATAGAAGCCCCCCACAACACAGTGGGTGAAGAAGAAGGAGGATTCACTTACTAAGAAGCCCCTCAGCACACAATGGGGGATCACGCCCCGCAAAAGCCCAGTTAGCATCCCGCCACTCAGGACTTTATGTTCGTTTTCGTTGTTATCACTATTATTGTCACATTATTATCATAACATTATTTTAAAAAAGCCAAAACCCAAAAAAATAAAGCAAGCGGGAACAAGTCAAGCGCAGTTGGGTTCAGGATCACGATGACAGTTGTCTTTTTGTTGTACTGGTTGGGCCCGAGATCCTGTTGTCTTTCTGTTGTACTGGTCTGGTTTTCCGATGATCTGTTGTCAGTTGTACTGGTCTGGTCCTGATGATCATGTTGCTTTCTGTTTGTACTGGTCGGGCCGATGTCATGTTGTCTTTCTGTTTTACTGGTCTGGTCCGATGATCTGTTGTCTTGTTGTATGGTCGGGACCCTGAGATATGTTGTTTTTCTGTTGAAAAGGTCTGGAACAGCTAGCTGCCCCTTTTTGCTGATTTTTTTGGTTGGTTTCGCTGTTTTTGAACCCTCCCCCTTGTTTCTTGTTTATCCTGCGGGTTTTTTTCCGGGTGTCGTCTTACACCCTTTTCCACACACACAGTATCATCAGGATTTGTTTCTTTATTCCTCTTTTTCTGTGTTTTTTCCGGGGTGCTGTCTTCAAGCCTTCCACACACACAGTATGCAGTCAGGACTTGTTTCTTTATTCCTCTTTTATCTGCTGCTTTTTCCCGGTGTCTACAGAAGAATTACGTGAAAATTTTGTCCAGAAAACTTAAAAAAACGATGCTATTTGAGGGTGAGATGTACATTGCTTTTTTTTTTCTTCAGTTTTCCACTGACGAATTGCAAAATAAAATCAGAAACTAACCATGATCCAATTTCAATGGTTGTTTTGTTCGTCAACCCTGTTATGCTTGTTTGCGGGGGGTTGGTGTTTGTATGTTAGTCTAGCATTATTGATCTTTTTCATTTATTTTCCCATGCATGCATGTTTGATTTTGTTTACTTCATCTGATGTTTTCTTTACCGTTTAAAGTGTGTGAGTAACCACTGTCGCCAACAACAACCACAACATCATCACCATCAGCATTCAACAAACAAGTCACACAAAAGTCAGATAAAGAAAATATGTTTCTTTCTTAAAAAACTACACAAGCACAGAAAGTTTCTACAAATGTGTTTTTTTTTGATTTTTATGATTTTTTAAAAAGTCAGTAGGTGTGAAACTGATAGACACTGCTGAAATTGCTTGGTTTATGCGGTGGTGAGTAAGAGAAACAGAAGGTAGTGGAGAGTTAAGGACTTGGGAGCTAAGGGAAAAGTGGATATGTCATGAACTAAACCATGACAGAGAAATTTCGTTTTGGGGTAGTCATTATCATTTCTTTTCATTATATCTTTTTCTACCCTCATCTTATTTTTACTTTCAACATTATTTACAATGAGAAGAAGTCAGAAAGCCATTTCGATTGTGTACTACAATCCATATCATGAAAAAAAAGCAAATCTCTCTCTCTCTCTCTTCTCTCCTTTTCTCTCTCTCTCTCTCTTTTCTCTCTCCTCTCTCTCTTTTCTAAATGATTCTTCACGATTTGGAGTAGGTTAAAAGCATGGATGGGAACTCTGAGAATTTATACACTGGTTGTACGAGAACTGGTCTACTAATTTTAAAGGTTTTTCCAAAGTCAGAAGGAATTGATGATGTAGTAACATTACAGCAGATTATTGAAGACACTGGATTCTATAAATAGGGAATATCGAATTAGGAAGTCTTAGAAGCAATACGCAAGCTGAAATTTGGAAAAGCGAGTGGAAAGATGGTAAAAACAGCTGAAAGTTAAAGGTTGGCAGTAGGTTTTGTGATAGTTTTTTTGGGTTTAAGGTGTTCAATGTCATTTTTTCATCTGGTATATACCCAAAAGAGTGGTCTAAGGCGTTAATAATTCCAATTTATTAAAAAGGAAAATCGCGATAACACAGTAATTTAGGGGAGTATCATTATTAAGCATAATCTCAAAATGTTTTACAACAATTTTGAACTACGATTATATAAATGGTTTTGAAAAAAACAATTTGATTTCTGAAAGTCAGGAAGGTTTCCGTAAAGGTTTTTTCAATTTTTGACCAGTATTTGACTTATATGCAGTTATTCAGAAATGTACTCCAAAAAAAAAAAAAAATTATGTTGCTTTTGTGGATTCAGGAAAAACATTTTTTTGTACAATGGAAAACTTTTAGAATGTTGAAAAAACAAAAGGGGTGAAAGGGAGGTTTATGATGTGCTTAAAATCAATGTTTCTTCATTGTTGTCATATGTGTGTGCACTTGATGAGTTTACAGAATTTTTTATTGTCCTGTTGGAGTATGGCAAGGCTGCGTGTTTTAAACCCAACATTGTTCTCTGTATTCATAAATCAGTTATCTGACCATATGAAATGCTAAAGGTAAACATGGTATCCGATTCTACCAGACTTTTGGAATTATTTTATTGCTTTTTGCTGACAAATGTGGCTTTAAAAGTCAACAAAATCCCATGGGTTGCAAAATCAACTAAATGTATTGCTAAATGCTGTGAAGAAATGAAGTTGAGCGTAAAACTAAAAAAAAACTAGAATTATGGTTTTCAGAAAAGGGGGTAATTTAGGGCGAATGGGAAAAATGGGTGTTTGATGGAAAAAAAGCTGGATGTTGTAAAAGTTATTGTTACTTAGGAGAGATTATGTTGTATGATAAAATGATGAAGGGTTGATAAATAGAGGGCATTGAGTGTGTCTTTATGTGCTTGCAGAATTGGAAACGTAGAATGGATGGACATGTTTTCCGGTATGATTTTTTACCTTCCCCCTGCCTAAACCTGTTTTGTATAGTGGCCAAAGCCGATGGATGTACAATAAAAATTTTCAGTGCTTCCCCTCTCTCTCTCTCTCTTCCTCTCTCTGTTCTCTCTCTCCACCACACACAACCAAACACACCCACACACACCACACACAACAAACACACACCGCGCCAACACACACGCACACACACACACGCCACACACACACGCCCCCACAATACGCACACACACACAACACTCACACATACACACACAGAATGCAGAGACTTGAAAACTTTTCACCTGTTTTTCACCCCCTCCCCCCCCCCCTCTCCATACCACACTCGCTCACTCATATCACTTTCCCATCTGATTCACTATTTAGTGGAAGGACATTAAACGAAGAACTAACTAAAATAACACACCACTGTTGAAGCAGAAATTTGTTTCCACAACATTTTCTTTTCATCCAGCCGACCACAACAGCCATAACCGGATTCTACAATTACACACACACACACACACACACAACACACACACCACACACACACACACACCACACACACACACCATGAATGTGTACTCTCACGCATATTACACACGCATGCACTCATCTATGCACACACACACACACACACACACCATGAATGGTTACTCTCACGCATATACATACGCATACACACATTTATGCACACACCACACACACAGAGTGGGATTCGAACCGCAACCTTTAGATTACGAGTCCAACGCCGTAACCACTAGACTACAGCGGCGGCATGCAGGGTTGTATTCCTCTTCATACATCTGCCGCCCCCCCCCCCCCCCCCCCCCCCCCCGCCCCCTCCCCTTGTTTTTTGTTCTGACAGCAATGAAAGACACAGGGAGTGTCTCCTGGTATGCGTATTGGGAACTCCAAAATCTCATGACAACTTTCTCAAATCTCTCCAGTGGAAAACCACTAAAAGATGTCAGTTCAACCAGATCTTTGAAGCGCTTTGATCTGTGTACTTACGAGATTCAGCGCTATATAAATCCCAAATATTATTATTATTATTATTATCAATTTATTATCATTATAATCTATCATACAAGTACAGACACAGGGAGTTTTTCCTGGAATGCCCTATTGGGAACACTAAAATCTCATGAAGCGAACTTTCTAAACTCTGCTGCAGTGGGGAAACCTGTGGTCTGCCTACATGTATACAGTGACTGCAGACCGTTGTGATTCAAACATGATGCCGCAGTGAGAACAGGAAAAAAAGGTGACAACGTTACAAGGGGGGGTAACTGATATGTGGTGCATGTAGCTACTCTGTCTCTTCCTATTTCTTTGTGAACCATGATGCCAGCAGTTGAGAACAGGAAAAAAAGGTGACGATACTGATATGTGGTGCAGTAGCTACTCTTCTCTTCCTGTTTCTATTGTGAAACATGATGCCAAGCAGTTGAGAACAGGAAAAAAGGTGACGATACTGATATGTGTGCATGTAGCTACTTGTCTCTTCCTGTTTCTATTGTGAAAACATGATGCCAGCAGTGAGAACAGGAAAAAAGGTGACGATGTTACAAGGGGGTAACTGATAACTGATATGTGGTGCATGTAGCCTACTCGTTCTCTTCCTGGTTCTTCTGTCCTTCAACTGCTCTGGAGAGGATTCAGTTCATTGCTGGGGTTGGTTGACTGCATTTGCTTCTGTCATGAGGGGCTGGTAGCCTGGTGCCTGTACTGTGCTCTGTTTAACACGCCTGTCTGTTGTTCAGTCTGTTTTCTGTGATTGGTGTTGGTTGTCTATTCTCTTTTCTGGTGTATGGCGTTATTCCCTGCTTTGCACATAAAAAGCTCATACTTTGTCTGTCTTCTTTCACTTCCCTTCCTGTTAAAAACATGACCCATCACTTCTTTTAGTAAACACTATTAATGCAGCTAAAGAAAACTGGCCAAATGTTTGATTTTTTTCTGTTCTTAGTTCTCTCTCACAAATCACCACTGTCCGTGTGATCTGCTGTGACATTACGATCATCCACATCAAGTTTCAACTGAACTCAATCTCCATCAAGCACTGGTTAAAGCAGTAACAGATTTTTCTTTACAACATGCCAGGCTTTGTCTTTGTCACTTTCAATCTCTGACAGCAATCAACTCTTCCACACATCTGGCCCTGCACAGTCAAGCATTCACAACCGTTTCCCTCACAGGTACATAGCTCTCTCTTCTCTTTCTCTAACGAAGACTTAACATGCACCACACACATGCCCCGACACACCACACATGCACATGCACAGACACACACATTTTCTCTCTCTCTCTCTCTCTCTTCCTCTTCTCTCTCCTCACTCTCTCTCTCTCTCTCCCTCCCTCCCCTCCCTCCCTCCCTCCCTCCTCTCTCCTCTCTGTCACCACTCACATACATACACACCACTACTCACGCATGCATGCACACCACACACGCTGCACAACCACAGTTGATATCACCTTTTAGTGGAAGGACGTTAAAACTGAAGAACTACACACCAAAACACACACACCACACACACCCCACACACCACACACACACACACACACACACACACACACCACACACACTAGCAATACATGTTACACACACTGAACACACAACCTCCTCCTTCACACTGTTCATTCATGATCATAAACATCACATCCATAACAAAAAATCCACGGGTTTATTCTGGTCATCAACATCACATCCATAACAAAACTCACACTGTTTATCTGATCATAAACATCACATCCATAATCATAAACATCACTCCCATAACATAACTCAAAACTGTTTTTATTCATGATCATAAAACCCTCACTCCATAATCATAAAAATCACATCCATAACTAATCCCCTCTGCTAGGAGTTTAAACTGCTTGTAATTTTAAAAATTTTTTTCCCCAAACCCCCTCTTTCTACTCCCCCCTCCCCTTCCCCCCCCCCTTTCTCTCCTTTTTCTCTCTCCCTCTCTCTCTCTAATTCTGAAACTCAGAAGCTTTTGTTTTTTTGTGCCAGCCCCCCTTCCACTGTCCCCCCTTTGAATGGGGACTTGCCTAACACAAAAAAACCTTTGTAAATTTTCTTTTCTCTCTCTTCTCCCTTCTTTTTCTCCTTTCCTTCTTCTCTCTCCCCCTTCTCTCTCTTCTCTCTGGAAGTAAAAAGAACAGAACACAAAAAACATGTGCAGCTTCGCGGAGTTAATAAGTACTGTCGCTTTAACTGACAACTCCATAAAGACACTACATAATATGATAAAGGGTTTTATCTGTTTTTCTTTTTTTTTGGTTTAAGAAGCAGGGTATAATCGGATTTTAAAAACTTTAAAACACAAGTTTAAAAGTGGGATATTTTTATTTTCTTTATATGAGTTAAAGCATGGGCTTTCAGTTAATATTATCTTCAATATTGTTTAAAAAAAAATGGTAATTCCATTTAATCCTTTACTAGTTAAAGTGATTAATAAACCCCATCATCTCCTATAAGGTAAACAAGACTTACCTATTATCTTAAAAAGTTAAAAAAATGAAATGTTCCAAATAACCAGACTATACCCTTTACTAGTTAAAATAGTGAATATTCCATATCATCCCTGGTTTTAAAAACAGTTATTTTAGGATTATTTTTTCTAGACCCAAAAAAATGGAATATTCCATATTATCTTTGCTAAATCCCAAGTGGCAATTCCGGATTATACACGGACTTTGATTACCCCAAAAGAAAAACCCAGCACCCAACCACCGCAGTAAAGAAATAAAAACCCAAAAGTTTCAGACAATTTGAACCACGGCCTCTTGTTTCTCGGGGGGGTAAGTGCCCCCCGGACCCCCACTGCCCCCTGCCCCCGTGTGGGGGAAGCTGGGGCAGACAGGGCTGCCACACTCACCTTGGGGAAACCACACACTGACAGGACTTTTCCCAAACCCCCACAACACACCCAGGGGAAGAACTGAAAGTGGGCCAGCATCCCCCCCAGCTTACCTTCACACGAACCTGCCAGTTTGAGGTCCACGCACAACATTTCCAAAGGGGGCCCCCAAAACACCCCAAACCCCCCCCCACACCCACCACGCACCGCAGACGCAACCCCGGGGGACAACCACACAAACACACACATTTGAAAGAGATAATATAAATTAAAATGCACACTCCCTTTCCCCCCTTTTTCAACACTCACCCCCCTACACAACAAACTTTTTACCCACCCCCCCATACTTACCAGACACACACTTTTCCACCCCCCCATACTACCAGACACACAGACAAAACCCCTTTACCCACCCACCCCCACCCCCACCCCACACACACAACATTGTGCAGCCCCCTTTTCAGATTGACCAGCCCCAGTGCCCTCCTAATTTATGCGGCCCCCGGTCGAAACGAAAGGGGGGGGGGCCAAGCCCAGTGAATCCCCTCCGGCCAGCCCGACAATATCCCCCCAAACAAAAGGTTTTAAATTAAATTTTGCCCAAGCCTAAGGCTCACGGGCCCGGTGCTTTCCCGGTTTTTTTGGGTTAAGCGCTGGGGTCAAGCTCCCCCCGGATGGACCCCTTTTTTGCAGGGTTAACCCCCAAACAAGGTTGGACCCCTTTTTACACCTGGGTGGGGTAAAAAAGCCGAAATTTTCCCTTTTTCCCAAGGGGGCCCAAAGCCATAGCCGAAAGGGGATCGAACTCCAACCTTTAGATTTCCGCCAACGCCCCAACCTAACTACAAGGGGGCTAAAAAAAAAAAAGGGTCACCTACAGTAGCCCCAAAGCAAAATTAATGGAACTAAAAAAAAAAAATCTTTCAAGCCCTTTAACTCAACACATCATTTAGAAACTCAATATCCCTCCGTTCCTTTTCGACAAGCTGAACACCAGTATTTTTTCGTAAGGAAAAACGACACCCAACTCGAAAAGGGAGCTTTGTTCTTGCAGCAAACGCAACCGTTTGAAACTTTTTTCGGGAGCTACCAAAAGACGAAAAACGATCAAAACCGACCATCACATTACAGCCTGTTACCAGTTTACCCTGTCTGAACACCCCGCACTTTTCCTTGTTTTAAACCACAAAGACCGTTACCCTTGATAAATGTTTTCCCATTACACCCCCAAGATCCCCATATGACCCTGCTGATCACCCTGTTAAAACCCCGCTATATTAAAGTTTACCCCCCAAATACCCTTTATTAAAAATTTTACCGTTATTTAAGTTAATCCTGGTAAAAAAAAACCTAAAAACCTTTTTTTTCAAGTTATACCCTGTTTTTAACCCCAAACCCCCCTAACAAACCCCGCTATAAAAATTTTTTTTCCCCCTGTAAACCCAACCCCCGTAAAAAATTCCCTGCTATATTAAAGTTTTAACCCCGTTAACCAAACCCCGTAAAAAATCCTGTTTTATTAACTTATACCCCGTTTTAAACCCAACCCTTTTTTTAAAAATTTCCCGTTTTATTAAAAATTTTTACCCTGTTAAAAACCCAAAATTTTGTGAAACCCCCTGCTATCTGAAACCCGGCGACTACCCTGCTAAATCCCCTCCCGGGGCTTATAATATTATAAATATATATTTTATTAAAATAATTTTTTATATATATATATAAATTTTATATTTTATATAAAAATAAAAATATATATTTTATATAACAAAATTTACAATTTCAAACCCCAACAAAAAAAAAAAAAAGAAAAAAGAAAGCCCCGGTTAACTACAGTCACACAGTACCCAAAAGGAAAACCCCCATAACTTAAAATGGGGAAAAAAAACTAGGATCCTACCCCTCTTCCCTTTTCAAAATGAACCCCAAAATTTAAAAAAAAAAAAAATTAAAAATGAACACTTTTACTACATAAAAAATGGGGACAAACTCAAACAAAACCAAAAAAGGGCCATCTTCACACCTTTAAAAACCCCCGCTTTTTAAATTCACTGTATGATCTCCACAACCACAAAAACAGGACAAAGAGAAAAGAAAAGTCAAAATCAAGAAGGGGTGTTTTAGGAAAGTTATTTTCTAATAAGTTACACAGGGCCCCGTTAGCGGCCCACACAATTATTAAACCCCAAAACAAGACAACACAGGGGTTATTATGGATTGGTAAAACCCAAGTCAATTTCTTTTTCCTTTCCCCCCCCCCC
>JASPKP010006605.1:2500-10000 GCA_030674155.1 Stramonita haemastoma
ATGAGAAACGGGCAAGTTTATTTTAGTAACAGGTTGTCAGAATGAGTGCTTTGGTATTTTTAAAACACATTTAAAAGCAAAAGAAATACAAATTATACCTTGATATTTCATTATAAGATAAATAAACAGATCTAGTTTAATAATCAATCAAAATCACAAAATTGACAACTTGACCCCCACCTGCCTTTAAAGGCTCCTAGTGCAAAATTGGGTAATGTGCTAAGCGACTCATTTCGTGGTGGAGCGCCACAATTATGATATTTGTTTTTAAGTATGATTGGTAATATCAAATATCGTACTCAGTAAACAATGCTTCATTTTTGGTGTATTTTTCTGCCACTGTTTATTCTTTATTTTTATATTATCATTTTTGTTTTTGGTTTTGTTTTGTTTTTTTTTGTTTGCAATATGAGATGTTGATTCCAAAACACTCTCTTGTCTGCGTACTTATTTTATTTCTTGTACATGAACGCAAAACTTCCGGAAAGTGTATTTTGTTGTGTTTTTTTTCTTTCTAAAATCATGTTTCTGGACACGATGTTCAAGTTTAGAATAGTCGGCCCTGTACCGACATTGACTACCCTGGCCTTTTTTGGTAGCTTTCAGGACATTTGTCTGTATTTTTTTTTAATGTGTGTAGAATTTTCAGTCACAAATTTATTCTTCTTTGTGGCGCCAAGTGGATTAAAATCAGGTGGGTTTTTTTGTTTTTTTGTTGTTGTTGTTTTTTTTTGGGGGGCAAGACTTTCTGGATCATGTAAACTGCATACGTTCCAGTTTATTCTTCCAGCTATAGAAATTTACATTTGTAAAAACTTTAAACAGAAGTGCGAAAAATCTTGTAATTTATGTCGATGTTGGCAAGGTACGGATCTCTCTCTCTCTCTCTCTCTCTCTCTCTCTCTCTCTCTCTCTCTCTCTCTCTCTCTCTCTCTCTCTCTCTCTCTCTCTCTCTCTCTCTCTCTATGTATATATATATATATATAGATAGATAGATAGATAGATAGATAGATAGATAGATAGATAGATAGATAGATAGATATATATATATATATATATATATATATATATATATATATATATATATATATATATATATATATAAAATTTTATTCAAGTAGCTTGCTAACATTGACATAAAATACGAGATTTTCTTTCTTTTGTATACATTTTCCATATATATATAGTTTACATATTTGATGAAAAATTTAGGATGCAAATCATTTTGATCGCTGCGTACGGTTGTAGTAAAATAAATATTTTTAAAATGCCTTCACCAATCTATCCTAGATGTCAAGGGAATTGATTAAGCGCATAACGTTTTCTTTCAGTCTCAGTGACTCTATGAATAATTATGTTTATACACTCAAAGTTCTGTGCTAGGTAGTATACGGATATTTTGTATTTTTCTCTCTTCTTTCATATGCGTTTTTGCTCTGTTTGTTATCAAAGGTGATGATATTGTGACCCAATATCAGTTCTTTCATTAGTTCTGTTGCCGCAAACCTGAATACTAAAATGGGAAACAACTTGTATTACCTGACAGATAAGTCTAAGTATCGCCTCCTTGATAAAAGCGAATTAATCCATCACTTATTCCTTTATAATCTATTTACTCGTCACTGTTTTATTATGTTTTTAACTGTGCTTTTTTTAAACTTATGTCTTCTTCATAAAAAAAAACGTTTCTTTTTCTTTTTTATAAAGCCTGCTCAAATTTTAAGCTAAGATCAAGTGCAATAAATTTTATTTCCTGGGTTTTTTTTTAATCTCATGAGTGTTTCGTTGATAAAGAGCATGTACTAATTTGGCTCTGAGTTTTTTTTCGAAATGTTTGCATTATATGATAATGTATGCGTGTATCATGCGTGGTTCCGGTAGGGTTGAGTGGCATTACTATTGTTGTAGAACTGTTGGAAGTAGGTAGGCATGCAAGCATCGATATTGTGGTGTGTGAGTGTGTGTTTCTGTGTGTATATGTGTGTGTGTGTGTTTGTGTGTGATTGTGTGTGAGCGAGAGAGAGAGAGAGAGAGAAAGAGAGAGAGAGAGAGTCCTTTTAGTTTTGATTTTGGACGACCTTGACCTTGCCATGGGCCACACGACCTTGAGAAGAGGTCGCGATGTCTAACATTCCCTGCCTGTTTGTGTAACCTTAAAAGTGAAGGAACTTTGACCTTTCCCCTTTTCTTTTCAACCCCTAGGCCTTGGTTGTTAGTTTTTTTTTTTGTTTTTTTTTTAATCCTGCTGTCGAGAGCTTGACCTTATTACTGAAAACCTCCTCATACCTCACTGGTGTTCCCTCCAGAACGGTTTTTTGTTTTTTACCGGTGTTGTATTTGCAGTTGTCTGTGTTGCATGCTTTGTTGTATGGTTTCCCTCCTGTTGTTCAGCCCCTGAGTGACTGCATGTCCCAATCACTGTAAATACCTGAAACGATCTATGATCAATATTTTATATTGTTTTATTGTGTTTGTTTGTTTGTTTGTTTGTTTACTGAATCAACACATCGCCCTTATTGATTCGTGTATTGCCTGTGAGACTTGAGGTAAACTTGTTTCTACTTGTTCACTCATTTCACATGCTCATTTACCCCATTGGAATGTCTGGGGGCTTGTCAGTATAGGTAGCGTCCCCATCGCTATTTAAAAAAAAAAAATGTTTGCTAGGAACTCCCTCTTTTCTGTCCCTCTCTTTTGTTTCTGTTGTATTCATCTTTTGCCTGTGTCCTCCTTCTCCTCTATTATGTGCTTTCTTGGTCCATTCTCCTATTATTATTTTTTTATCAGAAAGACTTTAAACATAATTCTTTCCCACGCCCGAAATGCTAAGTGCTGGGCTTGACTTGCCAGGCACTTAACAGCAGCACAACTCATTGTTTTTAGTCGTAAGACAACCATAGTTGCTGTCTTAGGGTTCGACGAAGAAAAAGAACAACTTATTCATTCATTTGTAATTCCCCTTTTTTAATTACTGATAGAAACATTTTTGGAAATGCATAATATGAAACACTTCGTTCATGTTTCTTCCTATGTTCCCCTTTTGTTAAATGGTGTTTTTGATTTTCTATGATAATACTTGTTCAAACTAGATTTTTCAGGAGAGAGAGAGAGAGAGAGAGAGAGAGAGAGAGAGAGAGAGAGAGGAGAGAGAGAGAGAGAGAGAGAGAACAGAAAGATAGACAGACAGAGAGAAGCAGACAGACAGACAGACAAACAGACAGACAGACAGAGATAGAGAGAGAGTGTGTGTGTGCGAGTGAAAGAACGAACGAACGAACGAACGAACGAACGAACAAACCTAGAAGGAAGGAAGGAAGGGAGGGAGGAAAGAAGAGATATTTATTAAGAGAAAGTGTGTGCATGTGTGGAATAGCGAGTGAGTGAGCGAGCGAGTGAGTGAGTTTATTTTTATTTATTCATTAATTTTCTTCTGTTTATGTCTTTATTTCGTTATTGATTTATTTGTCTACTCTTTCATATCGAAGACAGTGGAAAAAGCACTAACGCGCTTTTTTTTTTTACATCCAGTCCCTGTGTGTATGAAGTTTTGTAAATTTTGTCATTTTATTCCCACTGGCACACAATGGTTTACTCTTCTAAAAGCGGAACATGATTTAACGTGTGCCCCCAAGATATTCTGCGTTCTCTCGCCCTCGGGCCTCAGTTTATAGTCTCATCCGAAGGGCTTTTGGGGAGAGTGGGGTCTGCACTGCTTTTAACTCCAGAGGAAAATATCCTCTTGAGTGAGTGAGTGAATGAGTGAGTGAGTGAACGAGCGAATAAAATATGTGAGTGAGTAAGTGAGCGAGTGAATGAGTGAGTGAGTCAATGAGTCAATGAATTAGTGGATGTGCATTTAGAGAGAGAGACATAGACAGACAGACAGACAGATATACAGACATAGACCGACAGACAGACTTATAGACAGACAGACAGACAGACAGACATACTTATAGACAGACAGACAGACAGATTGTATAATATTGAATATATTACATTTTGTGTTTGGTTTTAATCATATGTGTAAAGTCATCAAAGTGTTGCTTGTATTCTTTTTTGTTTTTGTTGGCTGTTCATTTTTATAATCATCGACAATAGTTCTGCTACAAATACAGTTAGTTCCATTATGCTAAGATATTAAAAAGATCAAAACTGACACGACAAAAACAGCCCCCCCCCCCAAAAAAAAAAAAAATGCGCTATCGTAGAATTGAACCCTAAATCCCCCTGTTCATATCTAACAACAAGCTAGTTCATCGTTTGGTTCCTAGTGATTATTATAAACGGTTTTTTGTTGAGACTTTTCTTTTCAATTTTGTTTTTGTAATCACGCTATAACAAGTACAATGTGTACCTTTTATGAGTCAAACATTTTGAGGGTGTGGGATAGCTTAGTGGTCAGAGCACTCGCTTTACCGAACCTATGGTTAAGCAGCATCCAGCGTGGTTACCAATTAGACGGGTGACCGTTTGCGCTCCTTGGCTTCGGTATTTTTTCTTTCTGTATCTTTTTTTATTACTATCATTCTTTTATATCGAGGATAATGGAATAAGCACTCATGTACTGTTCTACATCCAGTCTCCGTGTGTATGAAGTTTTGTAAATTTTGTCATCTGTTCCCACCGGCAGACAGCAGCCTACTCTTATGAGAAGCGGAACAAGATTTAACGTGTGCGCAAGATGTTCTGCGTGCGTTCGCACAAGGGGCCTCGGTTTATATTCTCATCCGTAGGACTTTTTGGGGGAGAGTGGAGTCAGCACTGATGTTAACTCCAGGGGAAAAATCCCCACGAGCGGGAATCGAACACGGGTAGTCAAACTGCGACCGCAATGTTCTGACCACTAGGCTGTCCCGTCCCGCAGGCCCTTAGTTTACCCAGCGCCCTATTATTTTAGGATCAGGGAAGGTAAGGCAGCGAGCGAGAGGAGATGGGCGCCGTCCTTTCTATGCTGGACCCCTAGAGAAGGTGAGGTCTCTCATACCTCGCTCCCCTACGACCTCATAGGTAGTGGGGCACCTTTCCATTTTTTTTACCAAGCATTTTGAACTGAGTAGTGTGGGATTTTTGCTATGTTTATGTATGTATGTATGTATGTACAATGAGAGAGAGAGAGAGAGAGAGAGAGAGAGAGAGAGAGAGAGAGAGAGAGAGAGAGAGAGAGGAGAGAGAGAGAGAGAGAGAGAGAGAGAGAGAGAGAGATTGTTTTTTTCATTATGACAATCATCATATGGAAATTCGTATTTTTGCGCTGTTATTACCATCAATACCCCCCATCCGAAATGGTCAATTATCATGTTGATGAATGTTGTGAAATGGATAATTTTGTGCTGTTCTTGTTTTTCAAAATGTTTGCGTTGTATCAATATTTTTTTTATATTCCAATCGTGTGCTTTCCGAAGTCCCGTTTTTTCAGTGTTGTTGTCAGATCCTTAATAATTGTTTTTAAGCAATCATTTTTCAATTAAAGAAAAAAAGTTATTGTCTGGTTCTTTGTGACCTCGGGTATGTGTACATATTTTGAAAATAAAATTTTGGAGTCACTGAGTCTTCACGTGTATTTGCTTGGTGCGTGTGTGAGTGTGTGTGAGTGTGTGTGTGTGTGTGTGTGTGTGTGTGTGTGTGTGTGTGTGTGTGTGTGTGTGTGTGTGTGTGTGTGTGTGTGTGTGTGTGTGTGCAAGTTTTTTTGTTTTCTTTTCATTTATCTCATTTATTCTTTTATATCGAGAATACTGAAATAAGCACTCAGGTGTTTTTTTTACATCTAGTCCCCGTGTGTATGCAGATTTTGTAAATCGAGTCATTTGTTCCCACCGGAACACGATGGCCTTCTCTTACGAATAGCGGAACAGGATTTAACGTGTGCAAAAGATGTTCTGCGTGCGTTCGCACACGGGGCCTCGGTTTAAAGTCTCATCCGAAGGATGTGTGTGTGTGTGTGTGTGTGTGTGTGTGTGTGTGTGTGTGTGTGTGTGTGTGTGTGTGTGTGTGTGTGTGTGTGTGTGTGTGTGTGTGTGTGTGTGTGCCTGCGTGCCTGCGTGCCTGCGTGCCTGCGTGCCTGCGTGCGTCGTCGTCGTTCTCGTCGTCGTTGTTATCCTCCTCATCATCATCATC
The DNA here is from genome assembly GCA_030674155.1 of Stramonita haemastoma. Lineage (NCBI taxonomy): Eukaryota > Metazoa > Mollusca > Gastropoda > Neogastropoda > Muricidae > Stramonita > Stramonita haemastoma. Next base: position 8,615 of record JASPKP010006605.1, read on the forward strand.
ATCGGCGTCATCATCATCATCATCATCATCATCATCATCATCATCATCATCATCATCATCATCATCATCGTCGTCGTCGTCGTCGTCGTCGTCGTCGTCGTCGTCGTCGTCATCGTCGTCGTCGTCGTCGTCATCATCATCATCATCATCATCATCATCGTCATCGTTAGCAGCAGCAGCAGCAGCAGCAGCAGTAGAAGCAAAAGGTGAAACAACAAGCACAACGGACAACAGAGCGTCTTGAGACGGACGGACGACCGTAGACAACCTGATGTTACTTCAGATATAAACCAACACAGCTGTCTCCCTTCATGTACACAGACAGACATGACTAGGTCGCGGCTTCACCTGCTTTAGATCATCAACAAAATAAAAGAGAGAAGAAAAAAAAGTAAAGAAACCAAAAAATCAACCAAAAAATCCCCAAAAAGGAATAAAAAGAAAATCCCGGTTTTTTTCTCCTTCCTTTCTGTTTTTCTTTCCTTCGTTTATTTAATGTGACTTAATTCATCTCCTTCTTTGTAGAAGCAGCTGCAGCAACCGCATAATTAAGTAAAAGAAGAAGAAGAAGAAGAAGAAGAAGAAGAAGAAGAAGAAGAAGAAGAAGAAGAAGAAGAAGAAGAAGAACAACAACAACAACAACAACAACAACAACAACAACAAGAACAAGAAGAGGAACAAGAAGAAGAAGAAGAAGAAGAAGAAGAAGAAGAAGAAGAACAAACAACAACAACAACAACAACAACAACACACAACAACTAAAACAACAGCAGCTGCTGCTGCAGCAGCAGCAGCAGCAGCAGCAGCAGCAGCAGCAGCAGCAGCAGCAGCAGCAGCAGCAACAACAATAACAACTAATTTCGCAAAAAATCATCGTAACAGAAATCAAGTACAACAGCAGCAACAACATTCTCCTTTGATTACAATCATTGCAATACCAAAGCACAGTGGTCTGTGTATAGGCGCTGCATCATGCGACCGCTATTACCAAGCAACATTGAAGATAAGACCCTTTAGGACTCGGTTCTGGCAGCAGCTGACTGACGGGACCGTTTTCTACCATATGTCTCAGGTACTAATGGCATCAGGTTCTTACTGCATGACTGGGCATTGTTTACAAAGAAGGAGTTAACAGCATAACTATGTCTGTCATTTCATCTGTCAGTTCATCTAGTAATGATGTACGTGTACACTAAACCATGCCACTCTTAAACAGTCACCCCAAGGTGTGAGCTGTTGTATTTACTGTGTGCAGAAATTTAAATATAAAAAAAAGAGTGAAATGATATAAAAGAAGAATTTTTTCTCTATGTGTAACAGCTTACATTTAACTGTCGCATGTTTCTAGTTTTCCAGTGCATAAAAGAAAAGCAAAACACCTTGCGC
>JASPKP010006606.1:0-5000 GCA_030674155.1 Stramonita haemastoma
GAAGATTCCTTCTGCAGCATTGTCTGTGTGTTTGGTATTTGTATGCTTGTGATGTGTGTGTGTGTGTGTTTGTGTGTTGTGTGTGTGTGTTTAAATTTAATATGTGTTAATCTTATTCTTGGACATTGGCATGCGTGTAAATGGTTTGAATGTAAGGGCTTTATGTGTTGCTTTCCAAAAGTCAGTGCTTCATAAATTCCATACACTAAGTATAGTATTATACATGAAATAGGGAGAGGGATTGACATGTGTGTACAGACTTGATTTATGTGTGCAATATCTGTTCACAGGGCCTTTGTACCCAATAGCTGGAGATGCTGTCTTCAGCGCCAAAAGTTAAGTGCTTTTTTTCTCCGTTGTGTGAGTGAGTGTGTGGTGTGTGTGTGAGTGAGTGTGTGTGTGTGTGTGTGTGTGTGTGTGTGTGTGTGTGTGTGTCGTGTGTTTGTGTGTGTGTTTGTGTGTGCGTGTGTTTGTGTGTGTGTTTGTGTGTGTGTTTACTCCATTGCCTGTGGTGTGATGTTTGTTGTGCTCTAGTTTGATGATGCAGACATTGTCACAGCTGTTTTGCTGTAATGTTGCCTGCTTGTATTGCCCTGATACACTCACTGATCCCTGGTTGATTGTGGTTTTATTGTTGCTTCTTTTTTCTAGTATTTTTAACAACACTTTCTCTCTGTTATCTTTTCCCCACCTGTTTGACACAGTGTTCAGCTGCAGTTCATTTTTGCACGCATGTCAGAAAACTGTCGTAAACATGGAATGTTGTACTCCTTTTATGATTTGTGCCAGGTTGTTGTGAATGAATGAAATTGTGTTTGGAACATAGAAACAAAGAGCTGATGATGTGTGTGTTTGTTGACAGACTTTGCACTGCAAGAGGATTGAAGACGGAGAAATAGGCATAGGAGGCTGGACACAAGGAATTGAAGTTGGCATGTAAGTTACAGTTCCTTTCTGCGTGAACATTTTTAATGTACACTTGTTTGTGTGTGTTTGAAGTATGCTGGTTCCTGATATATAGTTGCCTTGTTTTTTTTAATGAATGTGTGTTTCTGATGTACACGTGTGTATGTATTTGGTGTGTATATGTTTGTAATCTTCAGGGGTGCCCCAATTGTCTACAAGGACAAGATAGGTGAAGTGAAGGTGTTTCTGTTCTCTTGTCGTTGATGTGTGATTGATGAAAGGATGCATACAGTTGCTTCTGTGTGTTTGATGTTTGTATATTTGTGATGTGTACTGGTGTGTGTGTTTGATAGAAGTGTGTTTCTAATGCCTGTTTCTGTGTGTGCAGAGGGGGGTGAGCACATCTCTGAGGGAAGCAGGATGGATGTTGCTGAGTTGCTACACTAATGGACGGGAAGCATCAGTCGGCAATATTTTTCTAAGGTACAAAAGTCACTGCTATTCTCTTCACACATGATTGAAAGTTGTTAAAGAAGAATAATTTTATCATGGTTTTTAAAAGAAATAGTTTAGTATTTTTTTATAATTAACCCTTTGCTTGGCACAACGCCTCAAAGTGCCGACCCTGTCCTTGGGCAAAACGCCCCAAAGCGCCCTGCAACATGACCATCGCTTCAGAGCGTTCATACAATCGACATTCCTGCCAATCTTGCTTCAAATCTTGTGAATATTTTATTTAAAAAAAAATTATACCACTTTATGTCACAGCAGATTTCTCTGCATGAAATTTGGGCTGCTCTCCCAGGGGAGAGCGCGTCGCCACAAGTGCAGCGCCTACCCATTATTGTTTTTTCCTCAGGGATGGTGTCTAAACACGACACCTGTGTGCATGCTCATTTTTTTTTTTTAATATGATTTTGTCATCCGCTCCTACTGGCACACGATGGCCTCCTCTTCCGAAAGGCGGAATGGGGTTTTAATGTGTGCGCAAGATGTTCTGCGTGCGTTCGCACACGGGGCCTTGGTTTATAGTCTCATCTGAATGAGAATGAATATATAAGCAACGAGACTGCCCGTGAGACTTTGCATGTATATTGCAAATGGCGGCAATTGGAGTGAATTGGTTGCAAGTTTGGAGGGAAGAAATCGCAAATTTTTACAAGATAAACGCTATCTTTGAACCCGACCTGTATGATCGTTTTTAATGTTGCCTCAATGACTTTGTGTGTTTATGCATCATAATTCTTTTGTGAGTTTATGCATTATAATTCTAAAAGAAAGTAAAAATAACGACAAAAATTGGGAAATAGCTATTTATTTATTCATTTTTGCATATTGCTGTTTTTATTTCATCAAAATCCATCTGACCATTGTAGAGTTTTTGCATGTTAACCCTGGTCGCGCGGTTGCCGGAATATTCTGGTAAACACATGGTCCAGCGTGTCTTGCAGCTCCCGGAATATTCCGGCTTTATCGGTCGTCAAATATTTGGAAAAGTCCAGCGAAATGATCGCGATCATCATGGCAATGTTCACTCATTTCGAGCGAAGTGGCAATCGCTTGATTTCATGTGATGCAAAGTACTCAGCAGCATGTCAAAATGACTTAACAACAGTTATTTCAAAGCAATGTTGCGTTAAAATAAAGTAAAACAATGTATGACGTCGAAATCGCTGGGTAGCAAAGAAGTGCATCAGGCAAAACTTGGCACCAGCTCGATTCAGTCCGATCGCGATCAATTTTTCAAAAGTTTTTCAAAAATATTCCACAACCCTTACCTCATTGTCTCTGTCACAGTTTAATTCAACCAAATCCAGCCTCTAAAACTCGTCATTGCTGTCAGTATCGTAAAAAAAAACTTGCAAAATACTTCAAGTAATACGGGCGCACACACTTGGCTGCCATTTTGCTTCCAGGCGATTGTGGCTGATCCGAAAAAAACAACAACCCAACAACCTTTAAACCATTCAGAGTCCTCGTTGCTTGTGACTGCAGAATGACCTTCAATTATTTCTGCGGCCCTACAATGGCCTTCATGTTCATTGGGTGACCTTTGAAAGTGAAAGTGAGCCTTCAATTATGATCACCGACGTCATCCCGGAATATTCCAGGAGCCGCCAGACATGCTGGACCGGTATATTCCGGGAACCGCGCAACTAGGGTTACTCTGCTCACTATCTATCTGCCCCTACTCTTCAAAAGCCACCCCCATCTTCATCACCCTGCCTATGAGTGCTGCGTTTTAGCATGCGCTTGCGCACGCATTCATTTGTGTTTGTGTCTGTGTGTGAGTGTGTAAATTTGGTGTGTTAATCTTGTTCATCGATGATTGCATGCGTGTAAATGGTTTGAATGTAAGGGCTTTGATTTGTTCCTTTTCAAGAGTAAGGGCTACACAAATTCCATACGCCAGTAGTAGTAGTATATATGAAATAGGGAGAGGAATTGACATGCATGTACAGACTTGATTTATGTGTGTTGAATATCTATGTTCACAGGGCTTGTGTACCCAAAAGCTGGAGATGCTGTCAGCAGCGCCAAAAGTTAAGTGCTTTTTCTGTGTGTGTGTGTGCGTGTGTGTGTGTGCATGCGTGTCTATTCCATTGCCTGTGGTGTGTTGTTTGTTGTGTTATAGTTTGATGATGCAGACATTGTCACAGCTGTTTTGCTGTAATGTTGCCTGGTTGTATTGCCCTGATACACTGATCCCTTGTTGATTGTTGGGGTTATTTGTTGTTTCTTTTTTCTAATATTTTTAACAAGCTTTAAACATTTTCACTTAGTTATCTTGTTTTATTTTTCATCTATTTGACATGATGTTGAGTTGCAATCCATTTTTGCACCTATGTAAGAATACTGGTATAGACTTTTGTCATGAAAATGCGTGCGCATGTGTGCGGATGTTTCCAGTGTGTGTATGTGTGAGTTGGCGTGCGTGCGAGCCATGTGGGAGTGTGCATGCGTTGGCAAACTAGTGTGCTCAGAAGTGTTCATGAATTTACTTGGGTGAGTTTATAACTGGCTGAGGTATTGCTGATTTGTTGGTGCTATTTTTATTGTGATGGTTGCGTGCTGATGTTCAGAACCTGTGCTGTGGTGCATATCAAAATCTATGATACTATGTTTAGATGTTTACTGTGTTTATGTATGGCTTGTAACCTGCCAGAATTTCTGTGTATTTGGGATAATAAAGTAGTTGAATTTGACTTTAGTAGTATACATAAAATAGTTTTATGTGTTAGTGTGATTTATTTCCTTGCTTGGTATTGTGTTGCCTTGTATTGCGATGATCTGCCTACCCCATGTTTATTGTTTCATTCTCCTAATATTTTCACATTCTTTAAACATTTTCACACAGTTATCTTTTTTTTCATCTGTTTGACATTGTGTTCAGCTGCTACTCATTTTTACACATATGTTAGAAAACTGTTGTAAACATGGAATGTTGTACTCCTGTTAGGATTTTTGCCAGGTTGTTGTGAATGAATGAAATTGTGTTTGGAGCATAAAAACAAAGAGCTGATCATGTGTGTGTTTGTTGACAGACTTTGCTGTGCACGAGGGTCGAAGACTTAGAAATAGGCATAGGAGGCTGGACACAAGGAATTGAAGTTGACATGTAAGTTACAGTTCCATTGTGTGTGGTTTCGTTTAGTGTATACTTTTCTGTGTGTTCGGAGAATGTGGGTTCCTGATGTATACTTGGTTTGGTGTAATTAATGAATGCTTTATTCTGAATTATACTTATTTCTGTATTTGATGTGTGTATGTTTCTGATCTTCAGTGGTGCTCCCATAGTCTACAAGGATGAAATAGGTGAAATAAAGGTGTTTTTGATGTCTTCTCGTTTATGTACTTTTGCTGAAATCCTGGTTTTGATATACACTTGCTTCTGCAATTTAACGTCTGTTCACTCTCAGTGATATTAGATACACTTGCTTCTGTGTGTTTGACGTTTGTATGTTTCTTATGTGTACTGGTGTGTGTGTTTGATAGAAGTGTGTTTCTGATGCCTGTTTCTGTGTGTGCAGAGGGGGGTGAAGACATTTGTGAAGGGAAGCAGGATGGATGTTTCAGTTTCTACACCAGTGGAC
>JASPKP010006606.1:10000-13980 GCA_030674155.1 Stramonita haemastoma
CATAAATTCCATACTGTAGTAGTAGTATTTAATTTTATTGATATTTGTTTAATCATACAACATGCAACAGTTTTGGTTTATGTCACTAAAATGTTAGTTCGCCCGTGTGTGTGGTGTTTTTTTTTTTTTTTAATTTCCCTTTAGACCATTTTGAATATCTGAATAGAATACAGTACTATATTTGTCTTATCGTATAATATGTTAGAACAATTTGGTTTATTACTTAAAAATGCATGGGCATTTGTGTGAATGTTTCCGGTGTGTGTGAGTTGGCATGCGTGCGAGCAATATGGGAGTGTGTGCATGCATGGGCATAGTAGTGCGCTCAGAAGTGTTCATGAATTTACTTGGGTGAGTTTATAACTGGCTGAGGTATTGCTGATTTGTGGGTGCTATTTTTATTGTGATGGTAGCGTGCTGATGTTCGAAACCTGTGTTGTGGTGTATATCAAAATCTGTGATATTATGTTAAGATGTTTACTGTATTATGTATGGCTTGTAACCTGCCTGAATTTCTGTGTATTTGAGATAATAAAGTAGTTGAATTTTAATTTAGTAGTATACATAAAATAGTTTTATGTGTTAGTGTGATTTATTTCCTCACTTGGTATTGTGTTGCCTTGTATTGCGATGATCTGCCTACCCCATGTTTATTGTTTCATTCTCCTAATATTTTAACATTCTTTACACATTTTCACATAGTTATCTTTTTTTTCATCTGATTGACACTGTGTTCAGCACATATGTTAGAAAACTGTCGTAAACATGGAATATTGTACTCCTGTTAGGATTTGTGCCAGGTTGTGAATGAATGAAATTGTGTTTGGAGCATAAAAACAAAGAGCTGATCATGTGTGTGTGTGTTGACAGACTTTGCACTGCACGAGGATTGAAGATGGAGAAATAGGTATAGGAGGCTGGACACAAGGAATTGAAGTTGGCATGTAAGTAACTGTTCCTTTGTGTGTGTGGTTTGTTTAGTGTATACTTTTCTGTGTGTTTGAAGAACATGGGTTCCTGATGTACACTTAGCTTGGTGTAATATTTTTCTGATGTACACTTCTTTCTGTATTTGATGTGTGTATGTTTCTGATCTTCAGTGGTGCCCCCATGGTCTACAAGGATGAAAGAGGTGAAATAAAGGTGGTTTTGATGTCTTCTCGTTTATGTACGTTTGCTGAAATCCTGGTTTTGATATACACTTGCTTCTGCAATTTAACGTCTGTTCACTTTCAATGATATTAGATACACTTGATTTTGTGTGTTTGATGTTTGTATGTTTCTGATGTGTACTGGTGTGTGTGTTTGATAGAAGTGTGTTTCTGATGCCTGTTTCTGTGTGTGCAGAGTTGGGGTGAAGACATCTCTGAAGGGAAGCATGATGGATGTTTCCAGAGTTTCTACACCAGTGGACAGGAGGCATCAGTCATGGATATTTTTTTCAAGGTACAAAAGTGGCTGTGATTTTCCTCACACATCATTCAGAATTGTTATAGAAGAGTAATTTTTTTTTAATCATGGTTTTTATAAGAAATAGTTTGTACTTTTTTATGATTAAGTTAAGAATTTGCACGTAGATTTGCTAGTGTTTATTGTTTTTTATGGCATGTTTTTGGGCTTGTGCATTTCATGTGTATATCTATGTATTTGATATTTGTTCATTTTAATCATGGACGGTTATGTGCATGTAAATGATTTAAATGTAAGGACTTTGATTACTTGCTTTACAAGAGTCAGCGCTATGTAAATTCCATACTGTAGTAGTAGTAGTAGTATTTAATTTCATTGACATTTGTTTAATCATACAACATGTTATAACAGTTTTGGTTTATGTCATAGAAATGCGAGCATGCGCATGAGTGGCTTGTTGTTGTTGTTTTTTATCTCTAAAGACTATTTTGAATATCTTAATAGAATAGAGTACTGAATTAATTGCTATATGTCTCATCATATAATATGTTATAAAAATTTGGGTTGTGTCATAAAAATGGGTGTGCATGTGTGCAAATGTTTTCAGTCTAAGTGTGAGTTGGCGTGCGTGCAAGCCATATGGGAGTGTGTGCATGCGTGGGTATACTAGTGCGCTCAGAATTGTTTGTGAATTTACTACTTGGGTGAGTTTATAACTGGCTGAGGTATTGCTGATTTGTGGGTGCTATTTTTATTGTGATGGTCGAGTGCTGATGTTTGAAACCTGTGTTGTGGTGTATATAGATATCTGTGATATTATGTTTAGATGTTTACTGTTTTTATGTATGGCTTGTAACCTGCCTGAATTTCTGTGTATTTGAGATAATAAAGTAGTTGAATTTTAATTTAGTAGTATACATAAAATATTTTGTGTGATTTATGTCCTCTCTTGTATTTGTGTTACCTTGTATTGCTATGATCTGTCCACCCCTTGTTTATTGTTTCATTCTCCTAATATTTTCACATTCCTTAAACACTTACACACAGTTATCTGGTTTTTCTTTGATCTGTTTGACATAATGTTCAGCTGCAACTCATTTTTACACATATCTTAGAATTGCGGGATTATGCTTGTGAAACCACATCTTAGAATACTGTCATAAACATGGAACGTTGTATGCCTTTTATGATTTGTGCCAGGTTGCAGGTTGTTGTGAATGAATGAATGAAATTGTGTTTGGAGCATAAAAACAAAGAGCTGATCATGTGTGTGTGTGTTGACAGACTTTGCACTGCGAGAAGGTTGAAGACGGAGAAATAGGCATAGGAGGCTGGACACAAGGAATTGAAGTTGGCATGTAAGTTACTGTTCCTTTGTGTGTGGTTTGTTTAGTGTATACTTTTCTGTGTGTTTGAAAAACATGGGTTCCTGATGTAAACTTGGTTTGGTGTTATTAATGAATGCTTTATTCGGATGTACACTTCTTTCTGTATTTGATGTGTCTATGTTTCTGATCTTCAATGGTCCCCATGGTCTACAAAGAGGATATAGGTGAAATATAAGATGTTTTTGATGTCTTCTCGTTAAATGTATGATTGCTGAAATCCTGGTTTTGATATACACTTGCTTTTTCAATTTAATGTCTGTTCAGTCTCGGTGATATTAGATACACTTGCTTCTGTGTGTTTGATGTTTGGATGTTTCTGATGTGCACTGGTGTGTGTGTTTGATAGAAGTGTGTTTCTGATGCCTGTTTCTGTGTGTGCAGAGGGGGGTGAAGACATTTGTGAAGGGAAGCAGGATGGATGTTTCAGAGTTTCTACACCAGTGGACGGGAGGCATCAGTCGTGGATGTTTTGTTCAAGAAGGTACACAAGTCACTGCGATTTTCCCCACACATAATTCAAAGTTGTTAGAGAAAATTATTTTTTTTATTATGGTTTTTAAAAAAATAGTTTGTACTTTTCATGATAGAATTTGCCTGTGGATTTGCTAGTGTTTATTTTTTATGGCTTGTTTTTGTATTAATATGAATGTTGTTGGTGTACACAAGTATAACTATGTGTAAGTATACAAATTCTTCCTCAAACTACATGTATTTCCTACCCAAGGTCTTCCCCCTCATAATCTGCCTGTACTCTTCTAAAACCACCTCCGTCTTCACCACCCTGCCTACGAGTGCTGTGTTTGAGCATGTATGTGCATGTATGCATGCGTGTGTGCGCACATGTGCGTGTGTGCGCGCGCATGTGCGTGCGTGCATGTGTGTGTTCATTCCATTGCCTGTTATGTGATGTTTCTTGTGCTCTTCTTTGATGATGCAGACATTGTCACAGCTGTTTTGCCGTAATGTTGCCTGGTTGTATTGCCATGATACACTCACTGATCCCTCGTTAATTGTTTTTTTCTTTGTTGTTTCTAATATTTTTATCAAGCTTTAAACACTTTCAATCAGTTATCCTTTTTATTTTTCATCTTTTTGACATGATGTTGAGCTCGAAATCATTTTTGCGCATATGTAAGAATATTCATATAGACTTTGGCATGTTGTACACATGATATGATTTGT
>JASPKP010006607.1:2500-5000 GCA_030674155.1 Stramonita haemastoma
GAGAGAGAGAGAGAGAGAGAGAGAGAGAGAGAGAGAGAAGAGAGAGAGAGAGAGAGAGAGAGAGAAGAGATCGCAATAAATCAATCACACATAGAAAGACGCAAAGATATAGTGATAACTCCCTGTATAAAAATACAGTATTGGAACTATATCATCACACTACTTACTTCACGACACAACATATTCCCCATTGGGTATACTGAAACGCCGACATACATAGAAGCCGACAGACAGACAAACATGCCGATAACTAGAGACAGGATAGGAGGCCCATTCCACCTACTTAGATCATGCAGGCAAGGCCAAGACTTTTTATGTATACTTTTGCTAAGACAACAGGGCCAATTTGCAGCAGTAAGTGTTTCTGACAGATAACCTGAAAGTGTCTGGATAGATAGCTGAAAGATGTCTACTGTTGAGTATTTATCTGTCCTCTGCCTGTACGTGGCGTCATTGACTCCGATATGTATCTCTCTTTCAGCTTGTGTGCCTTGTGGTTTGCTCTTGCTTTTTCAGTCAACATAGTTCATCTTCATAGTTCTGCTCTAGTCAGACTCCAGAGGATCATCAGAAGCAACAACATCAGATTCTTCACCAAATACCCACCTCTACAAATCCCTCGTGATATCTATCCTCCTATATGGCTGTGAATCATGGACTCGACAGCAGAGTTAGAGAGAAGAATCCAAGCATTCGAGAACAAGTGCCACAGAAGACTCCTCAAAATATCATACAAAGAACACAAGACCAATAACTATGTGAAAGAAGAAATGAAAAAGCGTGTGGCCCCCAAGAGCCTTTGCTCTCCACTAAAAAGAGGAGAAAGCTGATGTGGTTTTGGTCACACCACAAGACACAACACCCTAGCAAAAACCATCTTGCAAGGAACAGTCGAGGGCAAGAGAAGAAGAGGCCGCCAAAAGAAATCATGGGTTGACAACATCAAAGACTGGACCGCCCAACCCCTCACAACGCCTCCTACTAGCCAACACAGGATCGTGAAGCATGGAAAAAGATCTCCGTTGCGTCTTCTCTCATGTCCCCCCTACGTCCTTTGGGACATGGGAACTGAGTGAGTGAGTGAGTGAGTTCATCTTGTTACCAAGTCCAGATGATTGATCGAGCCAGCTGATCCAATGGTGGACTGATCTTTTATGCGCATGTCTGGGAAAATTAATGACATGTCCCTTCCAGTTCCTGTTCGTGATCGTGGGCCTTACAGTTAGCTCGGTTTGCAGGGTTAATCTCCGTCGGCCACACAATCTTCCTCAGGTCGCTGTATAGCGCACAACTTTGAAGAAGCCTGCTATGTTAAGCCAGTGGGAAAGAGAATGACTAATCTCGCCTTTTCCCCTTGTAAAAGTTGTAGCCTAGCGTGTGCTACATTTTTTAGACGTGAACTGCGATTAGAATTGCTTGCTTGAATACAAGGTCCTGCTGATGCTATCATAATGTATTCAGTCTTCGTGGCACAATGTAGGAATTTTTGTAGCGGGATTTTACACTGCCGCATAGCTAACTGTTATGTTTACACATATTGCACTTGAAGTAATTACTATCTTGGAGATGCAAACGCTCCATAATTTTTTTTTTAAAACACCTACTCTTTTTAATGTAAATAAGCAAACAATTACACAATCACAAAATTTTGAAAGCACTTTAACGAAAAGTACGATGAGCGAAATATGCAGCTAAGATGAAACAAATATTAAAACTATCTGAACAGAGAGAAAGACACCAGAAAGAGAACAGAAGAACAGAAAGGCCAAACAAAGGGGCTGTGGCTACACACAGAAAGCTGGCAACAAAAGAAGGGACTTCGTACTATGCATATCGTTTAAGACAGAGAAGGAACGAAAAGGGAAACAGTGGGGTGGGGGTGGGAAGATGAGGAGGAGGGGGGTGGGAGCGGTGAGAGAAGATGTGATCTAACCCTGAAAGCAATAGGCGGGCGAGGGTTCAAAGAATTGATAGGATTTTACACGCCAGAGACCTCACGCAATATGATTACCATCTGTGTGTCTGTGTGTCTGTCGGTCGGTCTGTCTGTGTGTCTGTGTGTCTGTGTGTCTGTGTGACTGTGTGTCTGTCCGTCTCTCTCTCTCTCCTCTCTCACTCCTCTCTCTCTCCTCTCTCCTCTCTCCTCTCTCTCTCCTCTCTCTCTCTCTCTCTCTCTCTCTCTCTCTCAATTTACTGACCCAGATGAAGCCTTCGAATTCTGGCATAAGACTTTCCTAACTATCTATAACAAGCATGCTCCATTCAAAACAAAACGTGTAAAGCATAGTTCTAAGCCTCCATGGATAACTAAAGAAATTCAAGATGCAATAATTATAAGAGATAAGCTAGCAAGGACAAAACAAACTGACGATTTTAAGAAACTAAGAAATAAGATAACATCAATGAAACGCTCCTCTAAAATGAAATATTTTCGAGATCTTCTTTCAGATAACTCAAACAAAAACCCCAAAAAGATTTGGAAAGCCATAAATCTCTTACC
>JASPKP010006607.1:10000-12500 GCA_030674155.1 Stramonita haemastoma
ATGATGATGGTTGGTTGGTTCACTGAGCTGATGGCGGGTTGATCTGTTGGCCTTTGTGCTTTATTAGAAGTGGTATATATTATAGGCTGATATGTATTTAAAGTATCGTAAAGTGAGAGGTTAAAGTTCTGTATTATCATTTATTGTTGTTTGCTGTTGTTACTGGGTTTTTGTTTTAGTTGTTTGTCCTTTTTGTTATTGCTGTATTTAGGGGTGATAGTTTATAGTTTTATATTAGTATCAATATTGTCTACTACTAGTGATTCTACTTTCATTGTCAATATTTCTTCTACAACTACAACAGCTGGTACTGCTGCTTATCTTCTTGTTGTTGTGTTATCGTTGTTTATCTTTATCGTTGTTGTTGTTGTTGTTGTTGTTGTTGTTGTTGTTGTTGTTGTTGTTCTTCTTCTTCTCTTCTTCTTCTCTTCTTCTTCTTCTTCTTCTTCTTCTCTTCTTCTTCTTCTTCTTCGTCTTCTTCTTCTTCTTCGTCTTCTTCTTCTTCTTCGTCTTCTTCTTCTTCGTCGTCCTCTTCGTCTTCTTCGTCTTCTTCGTCTTCTTCGTCTTCGTCTTCTTCTCAAGTGGAAAAAAAAAATTCTTCTTGCATACTGAAGTGCTTTCCCCTTTTCCATTTGGCATGGAGTAGTTTGCCCCTTCATTCTGTTCACTTACGGCGATTGCTCAGGATATTTCACGGCAGAAATACTTTGCAAACACATCTTCACTGTGTCATTTGATTCCTGTGAACAGTTCGGCTGTTTTCTAAAGGCTCATTCCGTTGTATGTAATGCTGTTTTTTTTGCATATTTTTACTATGTCAATTCAACGCAAAGAAATGAATATTTTAGACTATTCGCATCATAGACAAAAGCAGAGGCAGGGACAAAATTTAATGATGAACAAAGATTGAAGAAGATTGTAAATTCCATGGTTTTTTTTTCTAGTTCCTAAAACTTTCTGTAAACTGTTGTTTTTATGTTTTCGTCGTGCATTACACTGATTACAAACAACCAGCAAGAGAGAAATTAAAAATAAAGATACATAAAAATATAGAAAAGAAGAACATACATCCAAAAAGTTTATAATGATGTGAAAGGGTCTTTTAGTTTTCAGTTCCATGAAAGCAACATTGAAAAATGTTACACTGGTACAGCTTAAGTACATGAATTGCAACAGTGCATAAAACGACTTCAGATTATGGGCTTGCAGTATTCCTTCTCTCAGGTAGCAAATTCACTCCTCCATAAATGTAACCATCAGACTGATATCTCTTTCCTTACATGCATTTTGCGCACAACTTTGCAGAGGTTGACACACTTAATGTGTCAGAGTACTTTGACAGGATTACTACATTGGAGGAACTATTCTGGATTAACAATGTAATACGTCATCAGATGTGATACACTCTTTGGTAGAAAAAAATACTGCAAGTCATAAAAAGGAACATCAGACAGACTTAAAGGACAGAAAGAAAGAAAAATAAAGAAAAGAGATCCTGAAAAGTAGGCAGAAGTTTGAAAAGAAAGCAAAAAGGAAAGTGAAAACTTGTGAGAGGATGTGCACATGAAAAACAAAAGTTGAAAGAAGTAAAAACATGGAGATGAAAGGAAAGGAAAAACTTTTGAAAGGTTCTGCAAATAACAGAGAGAGGAGAGAGAGAGAGAGAGAGAGAGAGAGAGAGAGAGAGAGAGAGAGAGAGAGAGAGAGAGAGAGAGAGGTGTCATGACACTGAAACGATGTAGCAAGATTCTGCAGCAGTGCAGGCCTCTAATGACCGGTGACCTTATGGCAGCCTGACATTAGCAAATTTCCATGCAATTCTAGAACCATGAAGTGCAACAGAGCTGGCATGAATGCGGACATGTTAGGGGAAATCATAATCTGTGGTTTGGGAATTGCAAAACGGGGATATCAACTTGAGGAGGGTGCATCCGTTAGTTTCTGATTTGATCATTATTGTTTGTCAAATCCCAAAAATAATTTGTCACCGTAATGCCTTAGAGAAATGGCTAATGCTCAAGTTCGAGCAGTGGGAAATGTGATCAGCTATCTCAATCGTTGCCCTTTGAAAGCAATTTAACACGCGCTGTTTTAAGACATGTGCATGGTGGTTAGACACATAATGCTTGAACACAATACCTTGCTTAAAATTAAGATATGGCCAGTTGTTTGTAGAGTATGATAATTAATGTAAAAATCATAAAAAAATTTCAATAAAATCGCATCACCTGCTTCTGTTTCGTGCATACTTCAAACAATGCAAGTTTCACACCGAAGTAGGATGCGCTGGGCCTGACTTGTCAGGCAAACTTAACAGCAGCACGACATATTAAAATTTTTTGCCCATATGACAGACGACAATAATTGTTGTCCGAGCGTTCGACGACGAAGAAGAAGAAGGTCTAAAATTGAAGATAAAACAGACACATATTAAGATTTTAAAACCTGGTTTGTTTTTTTAAATCCTGTAATCAGTTACCTGTGTAGAGCAATAATATCT
>JASPKP010006608.1:0-5000 GCA_030674155.1 Stramonita haemastoma
TACTCATTAGGGAAAGAGACACATGAATCAGGGGTAGTGGATGAGAGATGATGAAAATATTTAGTAACACATGATATAACAGCTGATAAATGTTTAATTCTAGAAAAATGAAAACTAGTTTACACTTGCTTCACTGTGTGTGTGTGTGTGTGTGTGTGTGTGTGTGTGTGTGTGTGTGTGTGTGTGTGTGTGTGTGTGTGTGTGTGTGTCTCACTATAGTATGTGCACATTATGGCTTAATAAGTTTTATGTGTAGGTAAGTGTTGTTCAAAGCTGTGGCTAAAGAAATTGCAGTATAAGGATAATGAGTTTTCAGAGTCTAATTTTGGCTAGCGGAAGAGACTGGGGTTTTGTGCATGTTCACATTATCATAAAACTTTGGATTAATTTCCAATGTCTACAGTATTGCCTCATTTACTGTTCAAATTCTATAGTAAGTATTCCCCTGAAACCCTGCATGTAGATGCAAAAATGACTTCTGAGATAAATGCTATTATTCAAAATTTTTGGGTCCATCAAAGTTTTAATTTTAAGCATAGTTAAATTTGGTAATGTAATTTTGTTGATTTTAAGTAAAATCCAGATTGGTGTTGTCTACACCTAAGTGAATTTACATATCCTAATTTCTGTCCATGGTACCTTTCTATTCACATGTTTTGCCTTTGTAATGATATTAGTTTCAACATTCCATACATTAGCTAATTGTCCATGAGGAGATTACCTGTTTTTCACAATTTTTTTTTTTTAATAAAAAATATTTTCCCATGATATTCACTGTTGAAACTTAATATTCTAGCTTTAAATAATGATTCTCTTTCTGTGTAAAATATTACTGCAAAATATTTTGTAGAACCTGAGATACAATAATCAGCCAAAATGAGCACCGAGGCCAGGGGTAGTCGCCCATTAAAATAGGTCTAATATTTGAGAAAAAAAAAATATATATAATATATATATGCGCGCGCGCGCGTGCGTGCGTGCGTGCGTGCGTGCGTGCGTGCGTGTGTGTGTGTGTGTAAGAAGAACAAGAGGAAGAATTGTGAAGAAGGAGAATTGCGGAGAAGAAAAATTGCGAAGAAGAAGAACAAGAATTGTGAAGAATAAGAAGAATTGCGAAGAAGAATTGCGAAGAAGAAGAATTGCGAAGAATTGCGAAGAATTGCGAAGAAGAAGAAGAAGAAGAAGAAGAAGAAGAAGAAGAAGAAGAAGAAGAAGAAGAAGGAACAAAAAGAAGAAGAAGAAGAAGAAGAAGAAGAAGAAGAAGAAGAAGAAGAAGAGAAGAAGGAGAGCACACACAGACAGAGAGACAGCAGGGTGGTACAATAAGGGCACGGCAGTCATGCACACTAATTGGCCATCGCACTCACAAATGAACTGGAATGGTAACCTTTTACCCAATAGAAATCCTCTTCTGTTTGACTTCAAAGCATAGCTCATCTCGAAACAACTCAAAATATAAACATTTTTCATAGCAACAACATAATATAAGACATGTTACATACTTTTTTTTAATCAACCAAAGACAGTGCATGCTACGCCTTTTGACAAGGCGCGCTAACGGCCACCCATCCAACTGGTAACCACGCTTCATGCTGCTTAACTTTGACTCGGGGAAAGCGAGTGCTCTGACCACTGAGCTATCCCGCCCCTTAAGTTTTATATCAAAAATCTTAAAACATCGTTTTCTTGCTACAGAGCTTTCATACTAATGGCAGGTAAAGGGAGACTATCTTTCTACATTCCTATAAGCTATCGTGAATATTTTAGTACTGTTTTCTGCATTTTCTGGATCTTAATGAGAAGATTTTGATCTTCAAAACAAGGTGAGATGCACTACATTTTATGATGGTAAAAAAAGAAAGAGATGGAGTTGAAGAAGTTAATGATCACTGTGTTTCTCTAACAAAGGTAATAGTGACGGCGCAATGGCCTTTTTCTAGGGTTATGCTAGAGCATTTGAAAATTTCTCTCTTTCTTGATCTTCTGCTTCTTTCGCCTTTATCTCTTTTCTTGCCTGTTTTTTAAATATATACAATAATGATTTCTTGTCTGCAGCACATGCAACAGGGTCTGTCGCTCGAGGATCGGGCTCTACAGCCACAGCCAGCCTGCAGTTCCACAACAGACTGACTCTACGGCACAAAACTCCATTGTCTCTCCAGACAGAAGGATGCCAACAAAATGCATGTGTCTGTCTGTCTGTTTGTTTGTCTGTCTGTATGTTACATAATTATGTTATGTATGTATGTATGTATGTATGTATGTATGTATGTATGTATGTATGTATGTATGTATGTATGTATGTATGTATGTATGTTATGTGTGCTATGTATGTATGTGTATATATATATATACATTTATAAATATGTATGTGTCCGTCTGTGTGTGTCTGTGCGTGTCTGTGTGTTTATATATTTATATGCCTGCGTGTCTGTGTGTGTCTATGCGTCTGTGTGTCTATATATTCATATGCCTGTATGTGTCCATGTGTCTGTATCTGTTCTTCGCTAACACACTACAGGGTCGAGTCACCTTGCACTCCACTTTTTTTTTCTTTTTCGTGTTTAAGTCCCTCTATAATGCCCCTGGACAGTATGTCATCCCAGAACAAATCATTGCAAATAATAATTCAGTGGCACGCACACATGCAAGCACTTACAGACACACATCAGATCAGGTGCCTGTGCGTGCAAATACACACACGCGTGCGCGCACACAATAACATACACACACCACGCGCGCGCGCGCACACACACACACAGACACACAGACACACAGACACACAGACACACACACACACACACACACACACACACACACACACACCGCGCGCGCGCGCGCGCGCGCGTGCGTCGGGATAGTGGTCAGAATATTGCGCGGGCAATTGGACGACCCGGGTTTGATTCTCGTTGGAGGGGATTTTTCCTTTGGAGTTAACATCAGTTTTGACTCTGCTCTCCCCAAAAGTCTTCCAGATGAGACTGTAAACCGACGCCCCGTGTGCGAACGTACGCAGAACATCTTGCGCACACGTTAAATTCTGTTCCGCTTTTCGTAAGAGTAGGCCATTGTGTGCCAGTGGGAACAGATGACAATATTTACACAACTGCATACACACGGGGACTGGATGAAAAAAAGCACATGAGTGCTTATCCCATTATCCTCGATATAAAAGAAAAAAGAATAAATCAAACACACACACACACGCACGCACGCACGCAAGCGCGTGCGCATGCACAGGATGCGCGCCAATGCACGCAGGTACACACACACACACACACACATCACACATATACACATAGATACACACACACTCACACACACACACACACTCACTCCCCCCTCCCCCCCCCCCACACACGCCGCGTTGCCCCCCCCCCCCCCCACACACAACAGTACGCACGCACGCATACACGCACGCACGCACGCGCGCGTTCGCGCACGTGCACACACAAACCCTTCTATGCAAGCGCGCACACATGCAAGGATACGCGCAAATGCATTCACGTACATACAGACACACACACCACACACACACAACACACACACGTGCACGCGCGCGCGCGTGCGTCATGTCAGGGGTTATTGATGTTCATCGGTTAAGCTATGCTGTTCAAAGAAAGCTTGAGGCCATGTATAAAACATTCTGGATCTACCAGAAGAAACAGCGTGCAAAGCTAAAATTTTATGATTTTGCTACGAAAGAGTACAGACTGGAACCATATCTAATAAACTATGAAAACAAAACCCATAAAAATACGTTTTGTAAATTTCGCATAATTCTCACTGTTTAATGATAGAGAAAAGGAGGCACCAAAATATGCCCAATCCAATCCAATGATGTTGCTAAGAGCCCCGCCGACCGTATAGGCGATATCGGGGCTGCCACCTCGTCACATTTTAGAAATCGTATTAACAGTGTGCGACTATGTACAGTTTAAAACAGGGAATAAAACAACTCGACTGTCCTTGCTTGTATCAACGCCCCGGTCAACCATAAGGGTCAGCCCAGGACGGTCACCGCGTCGTGTGAAAACCCACGTCGATCACACATAAAATGAAATAAAACCAAAACCAGATTCCTTAAAACAACCTAGTCCTTAGAGAGCAACCATACCACTTTCACTCATATCAGACGGAAAAAGCCCGATTCTCTCAGGAAGTTTAAAACGGTGTCCGGTGGAACATCCCGAAAGAGGATCTTTAGGGAGTCCGCGGTAAAATGCTTGTGCCTAATACCCTGAACATTCCGACACTCCAGGAGCAGATGCCTGATGGTTACCCGCACATCACAAGTCACGCACCATGGGGTTCCCTCGCCTTTCAGCAAATGACCGTGAGTGATGTGAGAATGACCCGTGTGTATTCTGGTGAGCACTGTCGCCTCCCGTCGGTTTTTGACACAGAGGGAAAACCTCTTTCAGGTTGGGACGGATCTGAAAAAGTTTGTTGTCTGTCTGAACGTTCCACTCCTCCTGCTAGAGGGAGTGCGTGTCTGGTTCGCTTCTAGGTTTCAGATCTGTGAACGGCACCGTGGACCCGGAAACCTCCTGCTCCGTGGCACACCTGGCAAGTCGGCCAACCGCTTCGTTGCCCCGAATGCCAGCGTGCCCCGGGATCCACACCAAAACCACGTCACACCCGTCCCGTCTCAAGGAAGTATACAGTTCGTAGAACTCCTGAAGCCTAGGGTGGTTTACGTTCCTACAAGCGATAGCCTCCAGAGCAGAGAGCGAGTCCGCACAGACCAAGAAGTCTTTCTTTCCCGATCGCCGGATCAGTTGCAGGGACAAGGCAAGAGCGCTCAGTTCGGCCATGTACACCGAGGCATCCGAAGGCAAGTGCTCAGAAAGCGCCGATTCCTTGATGGTGGGACAATAGGCGGCGCAGGCCACCCCCTCCTCCGACTTAGACCCGTCTGTGAAAACCCTGGTGTAGGACGGATAAGACGTACAGAGTTCTCGGAAGAAGACCCAATACGCCGTGGAGCTGGTGACATC
>JASPKP010006608.1:10000-13979 GCA_030674155.1 Stramonita haemastoma
GAGGGGTGATGTGGTCGTGGTGATGTAGTGGGTGTGATGTGGTAAGTGTGATGTAGTGTGATGTGGTAAGGGTGATGTGGAGGTGTGGTGTGAAGGGGTGATGTGGTAGGTGTGATGTGGTGAGGGTGATGTAGTAAGTGTGATGTGGTAAGGGTGATATGGTAAGGGTGATGTGGTAAGGGTGATGTAGTGTGATGTGGTAAGGGTGATGTGGTAAGGGTGATGTGGTAAGGGTGATGTGGTAAGGGTGATGTGGTAAAGGTGGTGTAGTAGGTATGCTGTGGAGGGGTGATGTAATGGTAAAGTAGTAAGTGTGATGTGGAGGGGTGATGTGGTACGGCTGATGTGGTAAGGGTGATGTAGTAGGTGTGATGTGGAGGGCTTATGTGGTAAAGGTGATGTAGTAGGTATGCTGTGGAGAAGTGATGTGGTAAGGGTGATGTGGTAAGGGTGATGTGGTAAGCGTGATATAGTAGGTGTGATGTGGAAGGGTGATATGATGAGAGAGAAAGAGTAAGACCAAAGAGAGACAGGCTGGATTAACAGATGTAGACAGAAAAAAAAACCCACAAGAAAATTCAGTCAGAAAGACAGTCAGAGAAACAGGCAAAGAGACAGAGAGACGGACTGACAGATATCCAGACAGAGACGTACAGACAGACATACAGACTGGCAGAGAGAGAGCCAATTGACAGATGGACCAAGAGAGAAACATCTCTACTATACTAATTTTATAACAAGGTCTCCTTGTCCTCTTGTCATTGCTGCGTTAGTGACAGGGGCAAACAACATGGGTGACTAAGAAGGCAGCAGCAGTTAAGTCCCTCTATAATGCCCCTGGACAGTATGTCATCCCAGAACAAATCACTGAAAATAATCATTCAGCTTCACGTACGCATACAAGCACTTACACACACACCAGATCAGGTGCCTGTGCATGCAAACACACATACATACACACACACGCGCCCGCACGCATGCATACACACCCAAGGACACACGCAAAGGGGCACACGCACTCACGCACGCACATACATACAAAGACGCACGCGCGCACACACACACACACACACACACACACGCGCGCGCGCGCGCACGCACACACAAATACATACACACACACACACGGGATAGCCTAGTGGTCAGAACATTGCGCTGGAATTTGACGACCCGAGTTCCATTCCCGTTGGAGGGGATTTTTCCCCTGGCGTTAACATCAGTGCTGACTCTACTATCCCCAAAAGTCTTTCGGATGAGACTATAAACCGAGGCCCCGTGTGCAAACACACGCAGAACATCTTGCGCACACGTTAAATCCTGTTCCGCTTTTCGTAAGTGTAGGCCACTGTGTGCCAATGGGGACAATATTTACACAACTGCATACACACAGGGACTGGATGAAAAAAGCAATTGAGCGATTATCCCATTACCCTCGATATAAAAGAATTAAATTAAATTAAAATAAAACACGCACACATGCACGCATGCAAACATATGACACAATACACTCCACCCACACTGCATCCACACCATCCATACCTCCCACACCAACCAAACATCCACATCACCTACACCACCCATACCACACCCACATGACCCCACCAAACCGACATATGACCCGCACCACACCCACCACATGACCAACACCACACCCACATATGACACGCCACTCCCACAATATTACCCATACAACACCCACCATATGACCCACACCACACCCACCATATGACCCACACCACACCCACCACATGACCCACACCACACCCACATCACACGACCCACACCACACACACCCCATGACCAACAGCTTCACACCACACCACACACACACACACTCACTAGGACTGCAATGCAAGGACTGCTTGCTGTCTGCTCATTGCTGTCTGACTGGTCTAAGGGAAACAACCACTCTTTGTAACTATACAACACAGGATACAGTCAGGTCACCTCCCTTGTTCAACTCCCCAAATCTGTAACGGTCACTGACAGTGTGTCATCTCACAACAAACAGGTAATGCATGACAATAATAATTCAGTGGCAGAAAGCGGTACACACACACACACACACACACACACACACACACACACACACACATGCAGGCGCACGCGCACACACACACACAAGCGCGTACACATACACACATACAAACACGCATATACAACCACACATGTACACACATTCTACACGGACACAAACACCACATCCACCCCCACTGCCAAACCACACCACATTCACTGCACACCCACAGCACACCACATCACCCACACCACACCACATCATGTACACCACATCCACCACAGCAAAACACCCATCCTTCAAAAACCACACCCGCAAAACTCGCGTGGAAACACCAACACCACACATCACGTGCACCATCCATCCCCCTTACTACCATTACCACATCACCACATCACCTTTCCACACCTTCACCACATCACCATATCGCTTTTACCTCATCACCACATCACGCCTGTACGACATCGCATCACCGTTACCACATTACCATATCGCCCATAGATCACGACATTGCCTTACCACTTCGCCACATCACATTTACACACATGTGTTATCACATCACCCTTGCCACATCACCCTTGCCACATCACCCTTGCCACATCACCACACCACCCTTGCCACATCGCCACATCACCAAACCATATCTCCACACAACCTTTGCAACATCGCTTTTACCACATCACCGACACATCACCACATCATCCTTATCACAAACCTCCACCCCTCAGCACATCGGAAACAAAACATTTACCACATCACATCACAGGACCACATCGCTTTTCCACATGAAAACATCATTACATCACACACCACATCACACATCCCACACCCCACATCAGCACCCACATCACGCACACCACATCTCACACCCCACATCACATCATATCACACATCACATCACACCACATACCACATCAAAACATTACATCACACACACCACATCACACACCACATCACACACACACACTACATCACACACATCACATACACCGCATCAAATCACAAACACGACATCACACACACGACAACACATCACGTCACACAGCACATCACACACACCACATCACACCACACACACCACGTCACACACCCCACCCACCACACCACACCCCAAACATCACATAACACAACCTACATCACCCACACCAAACAATACACCCCACCCACACAGCATCCACACCACCCATACTTCCCCCACGCCACCTCACCCACATCACACCCACACCACCCACACCACATGACCCACACAACCAAAACCACATGACCCACAGCTTCACACCACACCACACACACACTCACTAGGACTGCAATGCAAGGACTGCTTGCTATCTGCTCATTGCTGTTTGACTGGTCTAAGGGAAACAACCACTCTTTGTAACTATACAGCACAGGATACAGTCAGGTCACCTCCCTTGTTCAACCCCCAAATCTGTAACGGTCACTGACAGTGTGTCATCTCACAACAAACATGTAATGCATGACAATAATAATTCAGTGGCAGACAGCAGTACACACACACACACACAAGCGCGCGCACACACACACACACAGATGCATGCATACCTAGGGGTTGTGGTGCATGTGTGTATGTGTGTGTGCGTGCTGGCACGCGCGTGCGCACGTACGCGCACACGTAAGCATGCATCCGTTCGTGAGTGCGCGCGCGCGCGTGCGCGCGCGTGTGTGTGTGTGTGTGTGTGTGTGTGTGTGTGTGTGTGTGTGTGTGTGTGTGTGTGTGTGTGTGTGTGTGTGTGTGTGTGTGTGCGTGCGTGCGTGCGTGCGTGTGTGTGTGTGTGTGTGTGTGAGTGTGAGTATGAGTGTGTATGTTCTTTTTGTATTCTTTTATATCGAAGATAATGGGATAAGCATCGTGCTTTTGTACACCCAGTCCCCGTGTGTATGCAGTTTTCTAAATATTGTCATCTGTTCCCACCGGCACACAATAGCCTACTCTTACGAAAA
>JASPKP010006609.1:0-7500 GCA_030674155.1 Stramonita haemastoma
TGTGTGTGCGTGCGTGTGTGTGATGTTTGGGGAGTGTGTTGCGTGTGTGTGTGTGTGTGTGTGTGTGTGTGTTTTGTGTGTGTGTGTGTGTGTGTGTGTGTGTGTGTGTGTGTGTGTGTGTATTCTATTTATTCTATTTTTGTTCTTTTATTCTATTCTTTTATTTTATTCTTTTATTCCTAGGATAATGGAGCATGCACTTGTGTGCTTTTTTACATCCAGTCCCCGTGTGTATGCAGTTTTTTAAAATTTTGTCATACACACACACATTCACACACACGCACACACGCACGCACGCACGCCCGCCCGCACGCACACACAAACCCACACACACACACACACACACACACACACACACACACACACACACACACACCACACAACACACACACACACCACCACCACACCACACCACACACACCACAACAACCCCCCCCCCCACACACACACCACACCACCCCCCCCCCCCCCCCCCCCCCCCCCACACACACCACACCTTGACATTCGGAGCTATACGGGCCGGCAGCCAGTCCAGCTTATGAGCGGCGTTGGTTGACGAGAGTTGGTCGAGGGAGTCCTAGCAGGATGACCAGTCTCCCGGGCACCTCTCCCCTCTGCAGCAGGTTGATGAAGTACACCTTCAGGCTCTTGTAGTCCTCGGGAACCTCCTGCCGGGGCCGCCCACTCACGAAGGCCACCTGTGAGGTAGAGACAGGTAACACAGGATTAACAGAGCTACTGCCCATAAGGATGTACATCTAGGATATACTACAGGCAGAGATGAGACCAACAAAGATGCATCAACAGCGTAACACAGTGTAGTTTCTAATATCGCTAATAGTGAGGTAAAAAAAAAAAGAAAAAAAAAAAAGAGAAATCATAGTGCTGAAGAATTTAATGAAACGGTTATATGATAAGAAACAGAGGCTGACCCGAGGAACAAACACTATATCCCTGAAGAACATTACTCCAATCCATTGACTCTCCAGAAATCAACCAGATCATGGGGCATAATTTTTTTCACTTATAGATCAACGACAGATACAGGAACACGGAGAGAACGTTCCCCTGTGGACGCCTTTCATATGGATGCTGACAAGAGGGTTCTGTAACAACTAAAGATAAAAAAGGTAAAGGTGTCCCATAACCTTTGTGGTCGTTGAGGAACCAGGCGTCAGAGACCTCAGCTTCTCTTGGGGCCAGCATGTTGAGGGAGGCGCCCATCTCCTCTCCCTCGCTGCTTTATCTTCCCTGACCCTAAAGAGGGCAGGTACCCTTTTACAGCTGGAGGTACTGGGGGGACTGTACTGAAGCCAAGGCACGCAAATGGTCACCCATCCCATTGGCGACCCTGCTCGACGCTGCTTAACATTGACTGGGGGAATGCGAGCGCTCTGACCACTGAGCTATCCCGCCCCCTAACCCCTGTAACCACTGCTGGCTTTAATGAGTCCTATGTGCCAAGGTCTGTCTCTGGATAAACAGCGATCAGAACGCGCCCGCACGACAAATTGCCACGTCTCCCTTAGTGGAAAATGGAATACAACAGATACATACCATGGTTTTTTCTTTGAACAAACAACACTCAGAACAAAAAGAAAAAAAGTTGCCACCTTTCCCCTGGTGGAAAATGCAAATAAACAGATATGTACCATGGTTTATCTGTGGAGAAACAACACTCAGATCAACAACAAACAAAACCAAGTTGCAGTTTCTCACCTGATGACACATGGAATACAATAGATACGTGCTATAGTTTATCTCCGGACAAACAACACTCTGAACGGGCACAACAAGTTGCAGTTTCTCACCTGGTGGCAGATGGAGTACAGCAGCTGCTGGATGGTGGAGCACTTAGGGCTGATGCCCACGAAGCGAACCACGAGCGAGGTCTTCATGGAATTGGGCAAGGCGGACATCCAGCCGTGCACAAGGGAGGTAACTTTGGCCAGGAAGGAGGTCTTGCCTACCCCTGACTCACCGTGGACAACCAGAATCTGGCTGCTCTCTTGGCTCAGGTATTCACGGATGGCCATCAGTGGAACCTAGCGCGACACACACACACACGCACGCACGCACCACACACACACACGCACACACACACACACACACACACGTACGCACGCGCACGCACGCACGCGCGCACGCACACACACACACACACACACACACACACACACACACACACACACACACACACACATACACACACACACACACACACACACACACACACACACACCACACACACACACACACTCTTTCGTAAGAGTAGGCCATTGTGTGCCGGTGGGAACAGATGACAATATTTACAAAACTGCATACACAAGGGGACTGGATGAAAAAAGCACACGAGTGCTTATTCCATTATCCTCGATATAAAAGAAAAAAAAATAAAATAAAATAAAAAACGCACGTACGCACGCACACATGCACGCACGCACGCACACACGCACGCACGCACGCACGCACACACACACACACACACACACACACACACACACACACACACACACACACACACACACACACATACACAAAGAAATGAGGTAGATTAGGAATTGATTGCTTCTTGGTTATTTGAAAATAGTGAGTACATGAATATGTGTGTGGCGCGCGCGCACAACACACACGCGCGCGCGCGCGCGCGCGCACACACACACACACACACACACACACACACACACACACACCATCACCATCATCACCACCATCACCATCACCACCACCATCATCACCACCACCATCATCATTATCATCATAATCATCACCACCACCGTCATCACCAACATTATCATCATCATCACCACCACGACCATTATCACCACCACTTCCACCATCATCACCACCACCACCACCATCATCCCCATCATCATCACCACTACCATCATCACCAACATTACCACCACTACCATCATCACCGCCACCATCACCACCATCATCATCACCACCACCACCATCATCACCACCACCGCTATCATCATCACCATCATCATCACCACCAACACCACTACCATCATCACCACCACTACCATGACCATCCGCTTCCTCATCATCATCCTAATCACCATCATCACCACCACCATCACCACCATCTCCCCACCATCCTAATCATCACCTCACCTCCCTCCCCACAAAAGTGAGGCAGCGGGAAGCCACCATGTTCCAGTGGGCGACCACCTCGTGGTAGAGCTCGTCTGAGGCCAGGCGGTCATAGTGGAGCATGTTGCGATCCACCAGAGCGCGCGTGTTGTGGTAGAAGTGATCCGTCAGAAGCTGCACGTGATCCCGGTGCTCCTCGGGGTCGATGCCCTTCCCTGTCCACGAGACCTGCGGAGAGTAGATAGAAAATGGGGATGGTGGTAACATTCTTGGTTTTGCTCGCCGTTTCTTCATATTGAATTGGAAAAGAAAACTGTGGGTAAAAAAGTCACATCATCATTATGTCAACCAGTTGCTTTTCTCCTTTTCCAATTATGTTAAGTTTGCAGATTATACACGTGCTTATAGCGATTGGGGACGGGGTAGCTCAGTGGTCAGAGTGCTTGTTTTCCCACAGCCAATGTTAAGCAGCGTCGAGCGTGGTTACCAATTGGATGGGTGACCGTTTGCGCGCCTTGGCTTCAGTACAGTTCCCCCAGTTCATCCAGCTGTAAATGGGTACCTGCCCTCTTTAGGTAAAGCAGTGAGGGAGAGGAGATGGGCGCCGCCCTCAACATGCTTGCCCCTAGAGAAGCTGAGGTCTCTGACGCCTCGCTCCCCTACGACCACACAGTTTATAGGACACCTTTACCTTTTACCTCTATAGAGATTACTCATGCTTTCATTATCATTAACGATAGCTAAACAAGCAAAGAAACTCTCTCTCTCTCTCTCTCTCTCTCTCTCTCCTCTCTCTCTCTTCTCTCTCTCTCTCTCTCTCTCTCTCTCTGATAAGGGCGGGGACTGGATGTAAAAAAGCACACGAGTGCTTATTCATTATCCTCGAAATAAAATAATTTGCCTTGCCTTGCCTTGCCTTGCCTTTCCTTGTGTATTTTCTTTGACAAAGCGCGCAGTGTGTGCAAACTTCGATGAAAATATTACCGAGGATCAGTGGAGAGAAGGGCTGTATTGTGCAACACATTCTCATCCATTTTCATCCAGACTTTCCTTTGTTCCTTCTGATACATACTACTGACATGGAGTAAGGATTGCGTGTCTTTGATTTTACGTCTGGTCACTTATTTATTTCTTTATTTTATTTATCTATTTATTCTTATATATCGAGGATAGTGGAATAAGCATTCATATGCTTTTTTTTTTACATCCAGTCCCTGTGTGTATGCAACAACAACAACAACAACAACAAAACCCCACAAACTGACCCCCCACCTTTGTGGAGCAAAAGTTGAACCTGGGCACGGCTCTCTGAGCCATCAGCTTCAGATCGTGCAGGGCCGCTTGCGCGTTTCCGTCCGTTTCCGCTTCGCCGTTGATGACGTCACAGTACCGTCGCGCCAAGGGGTGGTCGAGGTGGTCAAAGAGATCGTCGATCTGTCGTTCGAAGACCAGGCAGTTGTTCTGGCGGTCCTTCTGCTTAGGGATGTTGATCAGACCTTCGTACACCTCCAGTTCTGTCACTGCAATGAGTAAAAGAAAAGGTAAAGGTAAAGGTGTCCCATAACCTAGGTGGTCGTAGAGGAGTGAGGCATCAGAGACCTCAGCTTCTCTAGGGGCCAGCATATTGAGGGCGGCGCCCATCTCCTCTCCCTCGCTGCTTTACCTTCCCTGACCCTAAAGAGGGCAGGTACCCATTGACAGCTGGGTGAACTGGGGGGCCTGTGCTGAAACCAAAGCGCGCAAACGGTTACCCATCCAATTGGTACCCACGCTCAACGCTGCTTAACTTGACTTGGGGGAAAGCGAGCGCTCAAGTGGAAATGACGGGGAAAGGGGTGAAATGGGGACGGTGAACCAAGTAAGGAAAGAGTCTGTCTACTACAACGATGGATGGATGAAGAAAGACAGAGAGTCTGTTTATTTATTTATTCATTATTTATTTATTCTTTTATTTCGAGGATGTGTAAAGTTTTTGTACATTTTATCATCCGTTCTCACCAGCACATAATGACCTACTCTTCCGAAAAGCGGAACGGTTGTTAACGTTCACTAAATCAGAATAATAGCATAAAATGAGATCCCATTTTTTTGAGTCTCACTTCCAGCCCCACAGATATCTATGCATGTATGCCTGCACATGGTACAGATGACATTTACAAAACTGCATACACACGGGAACTGGACGTAAAAAAGCACAAGAGTGCTTATTCCATTATCCTCGATATAAAAGAATAAATCAAATCAAATCCAGTCAAATTACATCTCTCTCTCTCTCTCTCTCCTCTCCTCTCTCTCTCCTCTCTCTCTCTCTCTCTCTCTCTCTCTCTCTCTCTCTCTCTTCTCTGTTTCTGTGACTACCCCTCTTTCTGTCCTCCTTCTCCACCTCTCTCTGTCTCTGTCTCTCTCCCTCACTCCCCCTCTCTCTCTCTGTCCTCTCTCTCCTCCCTCACTCCCCCCCCCCCCCCCTCTCTCTCTCTCTCTCTCTCTCTGTCACTCACTGGAGGCCATCAGACTCCTCAGTTCGTCCTGTTTGAGGTCTGAAGCCCTGACGGCCAGCCTGCCTCCCTCCTCTATCAGCTGTTTCAGCTCTCTCTCTCTCTCCACACACACACACACACACACACACACACACACACACACACACACACACACACACACACATTCGGATAGCCTAGTGGTCAGAACATTGCGCTGGCAATTTGAAGACCCGAGTTCGAGTCCGGTCGAAGAGATTTTTCTCCTGGAGTTAACATCAGTACTGACTCCACTCTCCCCAAAAGTCCTTCGGATGAGACTTTAAACCGAGGCCCCGTGTGCGAACGCACACAGAACATTTTGCGCACACGTTAAATCCTATTCCGCTTTTCGTAAGAGTAGGCCATCGCGCGCCGGTGGGAACAGATGACATTTACAAAACTGCATACACACGGGGACTGCATGTAAAAAAGCACAAGAGTGCTTATCCCATTATCCTCGATATAAAAGAATAAATCTCTCTCTCTCTCTCTCTCTCTCTCTCTCTCTCTCTCTCTCTCTCTTTCTCTCTCTCTCTCTCTCTCTCTCTCTCTCTCTCTCTCTCTCTCTCTCTCTCTCTCTCTCTCTCTCTCTCTGTCTGTCTGTCTGTCTGTCTGTCTGTCTGTCTGTCACTCACTGGAGGCCATCAGACTCCTCAGTTCGTCCTGTTTGAGGTCTGAAGCCCTGACAGCCAGCCTGCCTCCCTCCTCTATCAGCTGTTTCAGAGAGCTCTCCACCTCCGCCCAGGCCAGCTTCGTGCTTTCTGCACACACCGTAATAATAATAATGATAATAATGATAATTATAATTATTATAATTAGTAGTAGCAGCAGCAGCAGTAGTAGTAGTAGTAGTAGTAGTAGTAGTAGTAGTAGTAGTAGTAGTAGTAGTAGTAGTAGTAGAATGATGATGATGATGATGATGATAGTTATGATGGTGATAATGACGACAACGACGACGATGATGACAACAATACCAATAATAATAATAAATGATAATAATGATGACGATAATAGTAGTGATAATGATGATGATGATGGTGGTGATGGTGGTGATGACAACGATGATGGTGATGGTGATGGTGATGATGATGATGATGATGATGATGATGGTGGTGATGGTGATGATGATGACCATGGTGTGTGGTGGTGGTGATGATGATGATGATGATGACGATGACGATGACGACGATAACAAAAATAATAACAATAATAATCATCATCATTACCACCACCACCACCACCATCATCATCATCATCATCATCATCATCATCATCATCATCATCATCATCATCATACATCATAATGATAATTTATGGAGTTTATATAGCGCAGTATCTTGTAAAGCTAAAAATCAAAACAAGAACAGTGATAATGACCTGTAATTTTGCTGACGGTTTGCAGACGATACATGCTGGGAATCACATTCATGTCTCGCTCGTAGCACTTATCCAGAAGGGTGACGTCACTTCCGTTCTCCATCAGGTGCGTGCGCAGAGCGTCAAACTGGATTTTTACAATGGCGGGAGGGACTTGGCGAAAACCGTACCTCTGACCTAGCATTAACTGCACACACACACCACGCACACGCACACGCACGCGCGAGCACGCGCACACGCACACGCACACGCACACACACACCACGTACACGCACACGAACGCACGCGTGTGCGCACACGCACACACACACACAAACACACACACAAACACACACAACACACACACACACACACACACACACACACACACACACACACACACACACACAGTCTTTTTCAGTGCTCCTAGGTATTTACTTAAAAAGTTACAAAGTATAGACTGCAAAGCATACAGGCTTGCTCTTGGTGTGCCTTATCACGCCTCAGCCATGGGAACGTATAACGA
>JASPKP010006610.1:0-2500 GCA_030674155.1 Stramonita haemastoma
CCTTCCTTCCTTCCTTCCTTCCTTTCATTCTTTCATGAATCCATCCATCCATCCACCCATCTATCCATCCATCCATCCGTCCATCCTTCCTTCCTTCCTTCCTTTCATCCTTCCATGAATCCATCCATCCACCCATCTATCCATCCGTCCGTCCATCCATCCATCCATCCATCCATCCATCCATTCACATTTTATATGGGCTCCACACCTCTCATTTCTTATTTATTTATTTATTTATTTACTTATTTATTCTTTTATATCGAAAATAATGGTACAAGCACTCATGTGCTATTGTGTTTTTTTTTTGTTTTTTTTTTTTTGTTTTTTTTTGGGGGTTACGCATCCAGTCCCTGTATGTAAGCAGTTTTTTGTTGTTGTTGTAAATCTTGTCTTCTGTTCCCACCAGCACACAATAGCCTGCTCTTAACAAACAAAAACAAAAACAAAAAAGAGCGGAACGGGATTTAACGTGTGCGCAAGATGTTCTGCATGCGTTCGCACATCACTACATGGGGCCACAGTTTATAGTCTCCTTCTTCATTCTTCTTTTCCTCTGACCCTGGGGGGAGGGTCAGACTATAATTCTGTCAGGGTTGTGTCCAGTCTTTAGACCATGATCTAGGAGAGGGAAACCTCCCCCCCCCTGGGGGGGATTTTTGACTTTGTTTTTCTGAAAGCTTATGATGTTGGTAGAAACATTTGACATGTTACCCTCTGGGATACAGGTTATTTCAGGAGTGAGAGGTGCATTAACAGTGCATTTTCCCCTCTTTGCGCCCTATATTTAGGTTTTTGGGGTAGGGATGTTCACCCTGTGATTATTGCACAAAATCTGGCTTAACTTCTCATAATTTTATTGTGAATAGCATCTAGTATAATTTTCCCGATTATATAGGCACAGGTTTTTGCTGACCTATTTAAAACAAAACTACAGTGATGACTTTAATGTGCGGCCGTCCGAACCGCACGCAGCTGAAATCTGTCTTACCACTCAACCACAGCCGAGCGCTGTTCCGTTCTCTCACCGTCAGTTGAGCGGCACTCTCTCATCTCACGCCTTGTGTGTCCGGTGCCAGAAATGTATCCAACTATCAGTATGTTCCACAAAGTATGCACAAATAAGTCTAGATCAAGATGTTATTATTGATCAGAGAATGTCTGTAACACACAGTAAGTACTGCAACAGCCATAAGTATCATTAACGAAGAGGATGTGTTAACCACAGCGCTTTGAGTCTATGATTTTTTTAAGGTTTTTTTTTTCCTCAAGAAACTACACATAATATGCAGATCAGTCGCGCGCGTGTGCACGCGTGTAACACACACACACACACACACACACACACACACACACACACACACACACACACACACCACAGCACATTCAAGTGACACACGATAACATACATCTAAAAATAGAACAAGGCGTGGTCATAATTCGTTGTTCTTTTCAGTTCCGTGTCCTCCACCACAAACGTTGGGTATAAGGCAAACTGTTGAGTAGTACTTTTAGTATCCATTTTAACCATCATGTTTCAGGCCATTTTATTTATTTTATTTTATTTTTTTATATCGAGGATAATGGAATAAGCACTCATGTGCTTTTTTCATCCAGTCCCCGTGTGTATGCAGTTGTGTAAATATTTTCATCTGTTCCCACCCGCACACAATGGCCTACTCTTACGAAAAGCGGAACATGATTTAACGTGTGCGTAAGACGTTCTGGGTACGTTTGCACACGGGCCTCGGTTTACAGTCTCATCCGAAAGACTTTTGAGGAGAGTGGAGTCACTGGCAAGTGTGCAGTCTCTCACTGAAAGTGTATTTCATCTTCCCCATGTGACGTTTCCTGTATAAAATGAACATTTCAACATGGCAGATGAACATCCAGAGACCTTCAAAAGTACATTTAAGTGCAAAAGAAAAACTTCCAGGGGTGGGAGAACTTGTATAATTCATTTCCAAAATAACAGAAAAGACTGTAACTCCACTAACTGAAGAAAGCACAAAAAAAACTATTTAAAAGTCTCTTCACTTGAGACGTTCTTCAGATGTGGCATGTCATAGACTAGATGAGATTTGTAATTGTATTCCAGGAGACCTTGACTTTACACGCCATGGTTATCACAGAAGCTGTTATGCACAGTTTACAAGTGTGAAATTTGCCAGGAAAAGAAAGCGTGAGACAGGTAGTGAAGAGGTTGCAGGACCATCAAAACCTAAAGGACTGTCGCTACTTCAGGCCCATTGCTTCCAAAAGACAGTTGCATTTTTGCAAGAAGAAATTTAAAAAGAAAGTTTCAAAAGGGGTTCCATGTTTTGGAAAACTTGGAAAATGTATCACCAAGACAGCAGAACAGTCTATACAGGATGCAGCCAAAACTAAACAAGATGACATTTTCACTCATTATCAAGATACAGATCTTGTAGTACGTGAAGCTCACTATCACGAAGGTTGTAGAAAAGACTATCTGAGATGTGAAGACAGGCATGCTGAAACA
>JASPKP010006611.1:0-13974 GCA_030674155.1 Stramonita haemastoma
TTTGGGGGTTTTTTTTTTTTAAAAAAAACCCCCTTTTGGTTTAGGCCCTTTTGGGGGTTTTTGTTTTTTCCCCAAAAAATAAAAAAAAGGATGAAGGAAAAAAGACAAAAGGGGTAGGCGCTGCACTTGTGGCAACGCGCTCTCCCGGGAGGGAGCAGACCGAATTCAGGCAGAAAAAATCTGCTGGAATAAAAGATAACAAAATACAAAATACAAAATTCACACAGGGGCGTGGTATCCCTCACATACACACAAACATAGAAAGAGAGAGAGAGACAGAGAAAGAAAGAGAGGCAGACAGACAGAAAAGAAGGGGGAAGACAAAACAGACAGAAGTGAGAGAAGAGAGAGAGAGAGAAGAAAAGAGGAGGGGAGAGAGGAGAGTGGAGAGAGAGGAAGGGGGGAAAAAAAAAAAGGGGGGGGGGGGGGGGTAGAGAGAGGGGAGAGAGAAAGGAGGAGAGAGGATGAGAGAGGGGGGATGAGAGAGATTGGGGAGGTGGGGGAGAGAGGAGAGAGAGGGAGAAAACATGTTGTTTTGCTTTCGGTTAACTGCTATGTCAATGTTGTTTTAATTGTTGATTACTTCTTTACAAGCTCGTATTGGTGATTTGATTTAATGCATATTTTTTTGTGAAAAATACAAGAAAAGGCTTTACACTGCTTTGTTTTGGTTATCTTAGCGTTTTTGTAGGGGAGCCCTTGTGCGAACGCAAACAGAACATCTTGCGCACACTTTTTTAAAAAGCCGTTCCACCTTTTGGAAGAGCAGGCCATTTTATGCTGGTAGGAGGGTTGACAACAAAATAACAAAACAGCATGCACACAGGTGTCTTTTTTTAAAGATACTATGTCTGAGGGAAAAATGGGGAGTTGTAGTCCACAAGGACAGTTCGGGGCTGTAGGCCTATATGGGAACGTTTGGCAGCTTCTGCGGACGGCACTGGAACCATAGTATAGGGGATTGCCTTTCCAATGGACCATTCCAGCAAAAATGGAGAGGAGGGGGGGGGGGTCTGCTGCATGGGTAACAGCTTGCTCCATACTTATTTACCCAGGCTTTGTATTTGTACTAGAGAACCTTTGTGCGCAGCCCCTTTTCATTCGAGACATTTCAGATGCCGACTAATACTTACATAATGAACAGTTTCATCAGTCAGAAAACATAACACTTTACTCACACCTAAATGCTTCCTTTACCCGGGGCAGGGCAATTTTCTCCTCTCTCTCGTTGCTTTTCCTTCCCTGTGCCTAGATAGGGCAGGAAGCCGTTTTAAAGCTGAGTGAACTGGGGAAACTATACTGAACCCAAAGCGTGCAAACGGTCACCCATCCACATGGTAATCACGCTCATTGCGCTAAAATTTTGCTTGGGGAAAAAAATCGAGTGCTCTGACCACTAAGCTATTTTGCCCCCGTATTTGTGTATTGTCTTATTAGGAAGTTCAAAAATAAGTTCTGCTTTTAGTAAATGACACAAAGTATAATTTTATCCTTGATAGATAATAATTTTTAATTATGTCTATTATGTTTCTGTGAAACAGGCCCATGTTAAGAAAACGTATCAGTTTTATGTTTCACTTCAGAAGATAATAAAGCAATTTCTTTTACTGATGCAGTTTATTAGTTTCCTGCAAGTAATTGCTCTGGTAATGCAATTTTATCTCACCTTTCTATGAATAAATTACAAACAAAAAGTATATACGAACCACCAGGGTTTCAAGAACCGTTAACGAATATACAAATACAGAACTAATTCAAAGATTATAAGTTTCAAAGAAAACAACAAAATTAATTTCTAGATAGTTATATATCATGACTGTTTCCGTTATGCGTACAACGCTTTCAAATTATTTGCTTACCCAAAAGTTTTGTGATAGCTCTAAAAAATGCTTTAGTCTGAAAAGTTTTGAGTAGACTTTCTTAATCAGGGTTTTTTTTCTTTAGTGCAAAAGCCTATTTTTGACACTTTTAAATCCAACCTCAAGACCACTTATTTCAAAGCTAAGTTTTTCCATCTCTTGTCCACCCCCGCCTTCGACATCTACCTGCCAAAGTTGTGTATTAGCCTTCTGTGCGGGCGCAGGTGGGGCGTGTGTGTGTATGTGTGTGTGTGTGTGCTTTGCGCGTGTTTTGTGTGCGCTTGCGTGTGTGAGTAGGGTTGGGATTTTTTAAAGGGGACCATAGATTTGCTATTGATTGCTTGTTGTGATGTATAGGTCAAATGTAAGCGCTTTGATTTGTCTTACAAGATATAGCGCTATATAAGTTCCATGTATTTTATTATTATCTTCTATCTAAAATTTACCACCAACCATGTTCCCGGTTCTTGACTGCAAAACTTTCTTCCTCCCTTTCGTCATGTGGGGGCGTCATGGTTTTCACTCTCAGAAACAAATATGCTGCTGGCAAGAAATGATTCATGACTCGTGTTCTATGGCATCGTTACAGATTATGACGGAAATGAAAGGAAAGCTGGAAGCAAATAACCAGCAAAACACACACACACAGCAAAAAGGTATGAATCATGTCAGAGCCCCTCTCTCTCTCTCCCCTCTCTCTTCTTCCTCTTCTCTCTTCTCTCTCTCTCTCTCTCTCTCTCTCTCCCTCTCTCTCTCTCTCTCTCCATTGCATGCTATCTGGCTGAAGAAGAAAGACCTTATCAACTCAACTAATCTGTGGCGTCCAATAAAAAGCCGATCTTCAGAGTGTTTTCGTGGTTCTATGTAAATGAGGTGACCTCAAGCCTGCAGGTGGAATCGTTTGCATGGAACTGGGCACAAGCCTGTTGCTGTCACTAAGCGTAGGTGAAGGTCAATAATCATTGTGTTGCTTCCTTTGGAGATTCATCTGCTCCCTCCTCTCTTTTAATACTGCATCATGTTTTATCAGATGACAAAATTGTGTATGATTATTTAAGAACTTTTTTTTTCGAAAAGAAAAATGTCAGTTTTGTAAGCGGGCTATCTTCTATAAGATGAAAGGTTTTAGGCAGATTTAAATGCATGTCTTAATGGCTCCCGTCATTTGTTGAGGATGACTGTGGAAAAATGCCTCTTTTGACGTTATGCGGTTAGGAAAATAATGGAAAAGCACCTTTTGCTAAAATTCTGTGAGATGCAGACACGGTTTAGGGATTAGGGTTTTGGGGGTTGGAGGAGATTGGATCAAGGTATTCACTGCATGTGTGTTGGGAGGGTGTGGGGGGGCAGTTACTCTTCCAAAGGTTTTAACAGGTTTAAATACGTGCCCAAGATGTTCCCGTGTGTGCTCACACACAAGAGCTCGGTTTATTGTATTGTAGCATGAGGACATAAACAAACTTATTATATGAAGAGGGCCCGGAATGTATTTTTATGTCGTAGCTTTTTATGGCTTCTCTTTTTCTCGTTTTTTCTTTGTTTCATACATTGTTGACAAAGACAAACTTTAGAAATATAGCAAGCATGGGTGTCTACAAAATATGGAAATGCTTCTGAGGCAGTTTCAATCTCTCTTTTAAAAAAAAAAAAAAAAAAAAGACAATTGCAATATGTTTCTGCTAAGACGGTTTTTTTGATCTTGTGGTTAATGCTACATGCGAGTTGATATGAATGTGTGTTTACTTTGGTGTGTGTGTGCGTGCGGTGTGGGTGTTGGGGGGGGGGGGGTCTGTTCTGTGTGTTTGTGTTGTGTGTGTCTCTATTTGTGTGTTCTGTTTTTTTTGTGTAAAAATTTAAAGGATTTTTTGTTTGGAGGTGTGTATTGAAATTAATAAACCAAGTTACGTAAAAAATGAAACAAATTTTAAAATTTTCTGAAAACGACTCTATAGCATTGGTTATGTTTTGTCTTTACAAAAGAGCAATGCTGAGGCAAAAATTTAAATATGGTAGGTGTTTTTTCCAATTATCAAAAAAGAAAAGCTATTTTTCCCCTTATTGTTGCTTTATCTGAGACACACTGTAATGCCTGTCAGACAAGATTCATCCTACATTTTCTGTGACATCGTTTTCGATTCTGAGGGACACGACAAAAAGTTGATTTCAGAAGATTTGCAACACCCTCCCCACCTCCCCCCCTAAAAAACAAAACAATGACCAAAAACAACAAACAGAAATCCTGATTCCTTAACCAACAAACGACTGTACATGCACAACCCCATCCCCCTACCACTACCTTTAAAAGTACACAAAAGCACAAAAGAAAACAGCAGCACATAAAACCTTTTAAATCCCAATTTCTCCTCCTCCCCCTTGCCACTGAAGAATAGCAATCCACTTTGCAGAATCCCCTGTGTGCATATAAAGCCATCTTTGGTGTATCCTCGTGGTCCGTATGCAAATGAGATGACCTCACAGCCATGCCCGTGGCCTCTTTCACCTAGGACAGGAAACAGGCACTGTTGCTTCCAGCAAGGTCAAAGTCGGTATGTCGTCTGCTTCATGTCACAGGCGATTCACTGTGACTGCCAGCACTTTGTTGTTAGATTGTACTATTGTTTGTATTTGCTGTTAATATTGTGTGTGGGGTTATCCTGTTGCTTTGTTTCGTTCTCGGCTACAGCTCCAAGAACTACCTATAGGGAAAAGACCACATTGATGATGGTGTTGATGACAACGACGACAACAACGATGACATGACTGTTATTTTCGAGAATAACAGGTAATGAATAGGTAGGGTTTTTTTTTCATTTGCAGATAGAGACAGACAGACAGGAAGGGACAGAGAGAGGCAGACAGACAGACAGATAACGAAAACAAGAATCAATTACAGAAAGCCATAGTAACAGAAATCAGGAGTGGAAGAGCAGAGACAGACAGACAGACAGACAGACAGACAACACTCATCCTCATGACCAATCATGAAAGCCAGGCCAGTAGGGCAGCCAGACAGTCATCCAGTTAACCAGACTTTATGACAGCACTACACCGTTACAATCAATATGCCCCGTGCCCCTACCTGAACCAAGACTCAAATCGTCGTATTGCCTACAGCCACAGCTTAGAAAGGTTTTTTTTTTGGTCTGATGCAGTTGTTTCCACTGACTATTCCTTTTCCTTTTCACAAAGGCTACTTTGACAGAAAATACCAAAAATAGCTGATAAAAACAAAACTATTAAGTTTTTTAATCTGATGATTTATAGAGGAAATTTGTAAGATTTAAAAACTGAATGTGTTTGTTTTATACGCCTATTTCTGTTTTGTCTGATTAAAAGTATATGAAAGGGGCCCGAAAAAGCTCAGTGGCAGAGCACTCTTTTTCCCCAAAATTTTTAATTGGGTGTAGCAAATTTTAGGGGGGTTACCGTTTGGATTTTTGTTTTATTTAGTTTAGCTTTGATTGCTTCTTTTTTTTTGGTTAGGCCCCCCCTACCCCCCTCTTGGTGTGATGGGTTTTGTGTTTGGTTGGGGGTATTTTTTTTGTTTGTTGTTTGTTTTTGGGGGTGAGGGGGGGGGGGTGGTTCATATTTCTCTGTAAGGGGGGTTCTGGGGGGAAAAAAAAGCACACGGTACTTAACCATCCTTCAAAATAAACACTTTGTTATGTAAAATCCTCTCTCTCTCTCTTCTTCTCCTCTCTCTCTCTCTCTTCTCTCTCTCCTCTCTCTCTTGTAGTGTGGTGTGGTGGTTGTGTATGTGGTGTGTTTCGAAGCCAAAGACACTCCATCATGCAGTTTCATCTTTTGAAAAAAGAAGGAATGTCAGGACAATTGGTGGATGGGGGAAAACCCGGCAGGGGGACGAGCATATCGAAAACTTGGCCTCACTGCCCTGCATTTTTGTTTTTGTCATCCCAGGCGGGGCCCCTGGGGAAGATGAAAGCCTAAAAATGCTTCTAGGTTTTTTTTTTGGAACCCTGATTAAAGTAGTGTCCATTGCTCCGTGTTACCCCTTGCACTTAGTTGGGTTGGGTTGGGGGGTTTTTCATGTTTTTTTTGTTGTTGTTGTTTCGCAGCAAAGCAAAAAATAATATGGTTCCTTTTTGTGCGTGCACGGCCGCACACACAAGAACACATACATAAACATAATCATACATAATACATACTCTTACATTTTTTCATAATACATCATACATACATAACACATCACCATAATTCATACATCATACCATACATCTACAAACATACAACATCATACATATACACCCCCAAGCACAGCACGGGGGGCTCTCTCTCTCTCTCTCTCTCCCCTCTCTCCCCCTTTTCTCTTCTCTCTTTCTCTCTCTTTCCTCTCTTCTCTTCTCTCTCTCCCTCTCTCCTCTCTCTCTTTTTCTTTCCCCAAACACACAACACACGCACACATACACACACAGCAAGCCGCACGCAGCACGCACCCACCCACACACACACACACACACAACACATCCACACACACACACACACCCCACAAAACACACACACAACGTAAGGAAATAAAAGTTTGGGTTTTACTGATTTCACAAAAAAAACACGCACACACACGCGCGCGCGCGCGCGTGCACACACACACACACAACACGCGCGCGCGTATTAAACGCATGTGTGCACATACACACTTTATGCATGCACGTAAGTGCGGTTCCCACGCATTTTATACATGCACTCATGTACATTATTACACAAAAAGTAGAGCTCTATAAAAATAATATAGTGCAGCGATGAAACTAGCGTTGGAGTTCCAATGCTCACAAACGGAATCTTTTTCAAGATACAAATGCACGTTACTGCTTTCAGATCAGCATAAACTAGGTGTAAGAAAAATACATTACCAGAAGTCTTTTAGTGCAAAATGTAGTAGTGGGTGAAGTATTCGTGGATTCAGTTGAAAATTACCCCCAAAAATTATTCATCAGGTATTTTCATTACAATCAAAGGGGAAAACTATTCGAGTGTCCTGTTTGCAAAATGTGGTTTTGGTACTTCTTTGATTCCTAGTGAGCCAACAGTACCTAAGATGCCACGTTGAGAGCACAAAATGAATAAATTTAATATGGATTTTACTGATTCAAAAACATATTAGCCAGTAAATGTAACTTGTAACGTAAGCTAATAATCTTGAAATTAATTGTGCAAAACATTTTTAAGTCTTTAAAACATGACTGTGCAAGGTTAGGATTTGTTTCCGAAATGTTTATTCAAAACTCTTCTTGTCTTGGTAGATGGGTTTTTTTGGGTTTGTTGTAAAAACAGAAATATACAAATGCAGTTCTAATAACATTAGTTTTCCCATATGATTGGCACAGACAAATGTTGATATTTTTATCTACGTTAACTTACAATCTGTTTTTTACGACTGACAAACTGCAATTCTAAGATTCTCAAGGTGTTTTTTTTTAATTTTTTAAAAATAAGCTGTTTTAATTACACTGTGTTACATCAAGATTTGTTGAAATAGTCATATCTGGATTCCCTCCCATTGTGATATTTTTCGGAGGAAACAGCAGATGACAGGACAACAGTGGAAAAAAGAGAGAACAGGCGGAAAGTAAAGAACAACTGTTCTACTTTTAGAAAACTCATTCATCATCAGTAAATCATATGCTCAAAAACGGTCTACAAGAAGATTTTGAAATGGAGTCTTGTCCAAGAGAGATTTTAATGTGATAATATTATATATATATATATATATATATTATATATATATATATATATATATATATATATATATTATATATATTATATATATTAATTATTTCATATATACATATATAGAGAGAACAGACAGACAGACAGACAGATAGACAGACAGACAAATAGATAGATAGATAGATAGATAGATAGATAAATAGATAGATAGATAGATAGATAGATAGATAGATAGATTAGATAGATAGATAGATAGATAGATAGATAGATAGATAGATAGATAGATAGATAGATAGATAGATAGATATGAAGTTCTGCAAAAAACCAAGTTCTCCCAAAATACGTTCATTATCTGGTGACCATATCTCTTTTTGATTGCTCTATCTTGAACTCGTTATACAAAGAAACTGGTGTCGTAAGTCTGAAAAGGGAAATCTCTTAGTACCCTCACTCGTACACTACAAATTGTTGACATTGCTGATGTCATTTCTAAGTCTGTTAATGTAATTGTGTTTTTTTTTACTTTCTAGTTAAATGTTTTCGTAAATTTTTTTGTATTTATTTTATTTCTGTTCTTTAAATGTCTAAGGTGGCCAACAGTGAAATACTTGAAATGACAGAAAACAAAACAAACAGTAAAGAAAAACGTATATCAGATTTTTAAAGGGAATTTCAATCTTTGCGTTTTGTCAGAGAGTGTGCGAATTCATAAAAAGAATAGAAAAGACAAGGTACAAAGTTAAATCCATCTAAAAGCCATTGTTAAACTCGGGTCCATTACAGCTGAAGATCATGATGCAAAGTGCCCAGAAAATTTCTCACTGAATCTTTTTTTTTTTCCATTCTACTACAATTCCGTTTGTAATTTGGTGTCTTGTGTACAGCAGCTATAAAGAACCTTTAAAGATGATTTCATTCTGATCCCTTTTGTCCTGGTGTCTGAGGGCGGTAATAGGAGGATTTGATAGCTAGCAAAAAAGCTGTAGACATTGTAGGCGATTTTCTTTCTCTCCTTTTCATAAGCCGAGATACGTAACTTGAATACGTCAGCTAATCTTTGAAAACTCTCCGGAGCTTTGGCTACGAAAGGTCATATGTCTAGTATTTTACACAAAGGACACAAAAATGGCATATGATTAACGATTCTCTTTTTTACGACTCGTGTTAACCAAGAAGTGTAAGGAAAAGACCAAGGTTTTTTATATTCTAGTTTATGCGCTTTGTTATTAGTAGACAGATTCCTATTTCGTCTGTACAGTCTTCCTTTGACAGTAACAATGGCTTGTGGCGAGATCCCATAGAGAAAACAGACTCTTTTTTCTCTATCCTCACAATGTGGATAAACAAAGGGGGGTCACAGACCGAGCTATCTCCCCTCAGCCAGAGGAGTTACAGCCAGACAGGCCTTTTCCGATTCACAAAATATTTAAAAGTCTGAAATATGAAACGTATGGCAATTAAACCGCAATTCTTCAACTCTAGTGTTAACCGAGTTCTTTTTCCTACAGGTCTGCCACATAGCCAACGACCTAATAACAGAAAATCTAGAACAACCGTATTCTCCAGTAATGAGGAGAAAAAAGTCCCATAAAGTCGGCTGCCTACAATGGCGAGATA
Source organism: Stramonita haemastoma (assembly GCA_030674155.1). Classification (NCBI taxonomy): domain Eukaryota; kingdom Metazoa; phylum Mollusca; class Gastropoda; order Neogastropoda; family Muricidae; genus Stramonita; species Stramonita haemastoma. The sequence continues at coordinate 9,162 of JASPKP010006611.1, forward strand.
TTGAAAAGAATTATACGCACAAACTGTTCATAACAACATGTACTATCTCACAATAATTTCCAGATTGGATGAGAACGTCAGAGAGACATACATCGTGTTACACTGGGGAACGCACAACAAAAACAATAACAGCAACAACAGCAGCACAACAAACAACAACAACAAAAACAGCGACATACGAGGCCTCGGTTTATAGTCTCATCCGAAAGACCTTGACATTCAGTTAGATTTTCTCGTCAAACTGGCAAGAAAGGGCAAGGTCGGGAATCGAACCCAGAACCTCATGTTTACTTTTTGAAAAAACTTTTTAGGCAAATGAACGTCTTAACCACCCTGCCACTTTCCTTTTAGTTGTTTATAATGGGAAATGCATGCTTTTTAAAATATTTTTGTTGTTTTCAAGAACCACTTCATTTTTTACAAATATCACGTTGTATTTCTCCGAGAGGTAATTTTTAGTGAGGAACTGAAATCTTCTATCCAAGATTTTTTCTACTGAAAATGTCATGGCATCATTTGATATAGGAGAACTTTGAAAACAAAAAGTCAAAACGCTACAAGTCTTCAAATTAGATTTTTTTTTCACGACACAAAATCGTATTGCATCAGTTGATATGTGAAAGTTTTTAAAAGAGAATGCCACAATACTGCTTGTCTTCGAATTAAGGTTTTCCCGGCAATAAAATGCCTTGGCGCCATTTAATATAGGATAGCTCGAAAATCAAAAGGTCAGACCAGTTTACCTTAACTCTGACATAACACACTGCGTGGAACTATATACCTTTGGCAATTGGCTTCAACATTCCACATCCTTTTGTTTTTGTTTCGAGAATAATGAATAGAACTTCTGTATTTTTTTTTAAACATTCAGTCTTCTTTTCTTTTTCTTTTTCTTTTATTCTTTTACATCGAGAATAATGGAATAGTCACTCATGTGCTTTTTTACACCCAGTCCCCGTGTGTATGCAAATTTGTAAAGCTTGTCATCTGTTCCCACCGGCACACGATGGTCTACTCTTACTCAGTCCCCCGTAGTGTGCATACTGTTGAAATTGTGAAATATTACTGATCAAAGTGATTTTTTTAAAGAAGTAACGTAAGGAAGTTTTTTTTTTTCAAGTTGATTACATCGATTATTCAAAGTTGACGACTGCGCACATGTTTCTTCTAAGGATGAGTACAATGCTTTATAATGTAAACGTAAGTGGTTGTAAAGGAATCTTTATGTGGATTTTAAGTCTACCTTTGCAAAAAAGGAATAACTGATTCCTCTACACACTATTTTTTCTAGCAAAAACTCGTGTATTTTCTTTATTTGTCCTTTCCCGGCTAGAGCTTCAAGCTTTACCAATGGTGAGATTTTGCGTATGCGAATATTTTTGCTCACCATCAGCATAGCCACCATCCGTTTTCAGGGATGTCGAAACATAACAGCAATGTGTATGCGGTATTTTTGTTTTGTTTTGATATTATCTCTTTCTACCTGCATGCAAAACTCTTCCAAAAGGCGGAACAGGTTTTACCGTTGTGAAAGATGTTCCGTGAGCGTTCTCACACGGGACGTTGGTCTGTGGACTCATCCGAAAAATTTTCGGGTAGTAGAGTGCATACTGATGTTAACTGATAATCCCCTCGAACGGGTACGTGGGTGGTGGCTCAGTCCCAGGCTGATCAGGAACACAACGCTCTGACTACTAGGCTATACCACGTCCCATCCTGTTTTTTCTTGTAAATGTTTTTATAACATATAGGGGACGGGATAGCTCAGTGGTCAGAGCACTCTCTTTCCCCAAGCTAAGGTTAAGCAGCATCGAGCGTGGTTACCCACCAGTTCACCCAGCTGTAAATGGGTACCTGCCCTCTTTAGGGTCAGGGAAGGTAAAACAGCGAGGGAGAGGAGATGGGCGCCGCCCTCAATATGTTGGCCCTAAGAGAAGCTGAGTACTCTGATGCCTTGTTCCCCTACGACCACGTAGGTTGTGGGACACCTTTACCTTTATAAGGTATATTGGCCCAGGCTAAAAGCTGTGTCAGTTATTGATGTCAGCTAATTGCCAAGGCCTACACTAAAATGTTGTAATGTTGTAAACTGTTGTGTTGAGATTGCCTTCAGCCATGACAAGCTCTTAACATAACAACCTGCACTCTCCTTTAAAGGAGAAAAACTACTCTGAAGTATGGCTGCCTATATGGCGAGGTACTTGAAAACAGTCATACACACAAACTTCCCATTCAGTGTGCCATTTCAATCTCACAGTAATTTTTCAGGTGGGGGGAGTGAGTCAGAGTGCACATTCTGGGTGACCCCAGAGTGTTAAGCTGGGTAACGCACAACATCTACAACAACAACATAAGGTATACCTTTAGAAATGTAATTGTATTCAGAGAGAGTGTGTTGTTATGTATCGAAGTTTCATTTGACACTTTCATAACCCATCTCAGCTGATTCTATAACTGTTAAAAATTTCATGCATCCTAACAGGCTTTTCTTGAAATAAATCCTTGGAGTCTGAAGTCTGAAGTTTGCTTGTTCCGTTTATTGGCTTTCTTTTTTTTTGGTTTTTATTTTTTCGTTCCATAAAGATACCGTCCTTTATCCAGCCCATGTCCACACCCCCCCCCTATCCCCTCGCCCCCCCCCCCCCCCCCCCCCCCCCACACACACACACACCATTGCTAAATAAACTAGTCAGGTCAGGCCGCCCTGCAAACAATTCTCTCAATTCAACGTTTACTCTTGTGACACAGGATGACAGATCGCCTCTTTAGAGAGAGAGAGAGAGAGAGAGGGGAGAGAGAAGAGAGAGAGAGAGAGAGAGAGAGAGAGAGAGAGAGAGAGAGAGAGAGAGAGAGAGAGAGAGAGAGTGTGTGTGTGTGTGTGTGTGTGTGTGTGTGTGTGTGTGTGTGTGTGCGTGTTTGTGCGTGCGTGCGTGCGTGCGTGTATATGTGTGTGTGTCTGTGTCTGTGTGTGTGTGTCTGTGTGTGTGTTTATTTCTTTGTGTGTGAGCATGTGTGTATGTGTGTGTGTTTGTGTGTGTGTTTGTGTTTGTGTGTGCCTGAGAAAGAGAGGAAGAGAGAGCATGTGTGTGTGTGCGTGTGTGTAAGCATGTGTGTGTGTGTGTGTGGGGTGTGTGTGTGTGTGTGTGTGTGTGTGTGTGTGTGTTTGTTTGTTGTTGCTGTTGCTATTGTTTTCTCGCTGATATCACACACAGAGAGAATGCCCCAGTCCTGTGATTTCCGCCAAAAGGCGTGGAGATGTGATATGATATGCAGCATACACCATGCATATATCACATTTGTCTGAGAGTGTACCAGGCTTACTAGAGTACAGGAGATAAGATGATAATCAGTGGGTATGCCATGAAGAATCCGAGTATTTTGCTGTCTGATTGAGAGAATGTCTTTATAGAATGGGAGGTATAGGTACAAGCTTAGCCATCTGGGTTCTAACTCATAGCTTTCTGAGCTCCCGTACCGCGGTATGTAGATATATTTTTTTATTGAATTTCAATTGATGCCGTACAAGGTATGCAGATATATATATATTTTTATTGAATTTCAATTGATGCCGTACAAGTTATGCAGATATATTTTTTTTTATTGAATTTCAATTGATGCCGTACAAGGTATGCAGATATATTTTTTTTATTGAATTTCAATTGATGCCGTACAAGGTATGCAGATATATTTTTTATTGAATTTCAATTGATGCAGTACAAGGTATGCAGATATTTTTTTTATTGAATTTCAATTGATTCCCATTACGAACCATGTGAAAGTAATACAGGGTTGCCTGGTGGTTAGAGAGTTGTGCTCCGGACCTGAAGGCCCGCGTTCGAGCCCAGGTTTGAACCACTCACTTGGAATGAACATCAGAACTGACTCCACTCTCCCGAAGGTCCTTAAGATGAGAGTATGAACCGAAGTCCTGTAACTATGTGAACACACGCAGATACTGTGCACACATTAAAACTTGTTCTGCCATTTCGAAGAGTAGAACATTGTGTGCCGGTGGAAACGGAGGGCAAAGTGAACAGAGTTGCATGCACACGGGGACTGGATGTAAAAAAGCACTTTAGTGTTTATTCATTACCCTTGAAAATTAAAAATAATTCCATTTCTTTTTCAAATGAATGAGTACAGTTACATTCTTCTCTCATGTAGTTTTAAGAAAACTATGAAAACTTTTTTAAATTCTACATTTTAAAGTAGGCACTAATTAAGTTAGGGGCGGGATAGCTCAGTGGTCAGAGCGCTCGCTTTCCCCCAGTTAAGCAGCGTCGAGCATGGTTACCATTTCGATGGGTGACCGCTCGCGCACCTTGGCTTCAGTACAGTCCCCCCCCCCCCCCCCCCCCAGTTCACCCAGCTGTAAATGGGTACCTGCCCTCTTTAGGATGAGGAAAGGTAAAGCAGCGAGGGAGAGGCGATGGACGCCGCCCTCAATAGACTGGCCATTAGATAAGCTGAGGTATCTGATGCCTCACTCTCTTACGACCGCCTAGGTTATGGGACACCTTTATCTTTTTACTTTTTTGCTAATCAAGTTATCAAATAATAACTAGATCGAAAACTGGACAGTGATTGTTTTTCATTTTCAGGAAATATCTATCATAATCGTGACGCAAGTAAAAGTGCTTAGGTTTGTCGTTGATGACGTCTCCGGTTTCTTTTTTTTTTTTAATGAAACAGTACATAAAAACCAGTTTTTGTTTAGATTTAGTGCCAGGCATTGTTTTAATTGTTTTAATCTGGTATTTGTTTTCTTTATCATTTTGTGTGGGGGTTGAAGAAATATTTCAAATACCTTTTG
>JASPKP010006612.1:0-2500 GCA_030674155.1 Stramonita haemastoma
TCTCCCCCTCTCTCTCTCTCTCTCTTTTACTCAAAACACATACACACACACTTTCTCTCTCTCTCTCTCTCTCTCTCTCTCCCCTCTCTCTCTCTCCTCTCTCTCTCCTCTCTCTCTCTCTCTCTCTCTCTCTCTCTCTCTCTTTTACTCTAACCACATTACACACACACTTTCACCCACACTTTCTCTCTCTCTCTCTCTCTCTCTCTCTCTCTCTCTCTCCTCCCCCCCCTCTTTTACTCACACACACTAACCACACACTTCTCTCTCTCCTCTCTCTCTCTCCTCCACTCCCTCTTCTCTCCTCTCTCTCTCCTCTCTCTCTCTCTCCTCTCTCTCTCTCTCTCTCTCTCTCTCTCTTTTTTACTCACACACACATACACACACACTTTTCTCTCTCTCTCTCTTCTCTCTCTCTCTCTCTCTCTCTCCTCTCTCTCTCTCTCTCTCTCTCTCTCTCTCTCTCTCTCTCTCTTTTACTCACACACATATACACACACACACTTTTCTCTCTCTCCATTTTTACAGCCCACCTGTCTCTCCCACTTTGTATGTCTGTCTCCCTTACGACCCCCTCCCTCTCTCTCCCTCCTTCTCCCCACCCCCTCTCTCTCTCTCCCTCCATCTCTCTCTCCATCCTCCTCTCTATTCCTCCCTCCCTCTCTCTCACTCTCTTTCTCTGTCCCTCTCTTTCTCTCCCTCCCCCCTTTCTCTTCCCCACTCTCTCCCTCCCTGTCCCCTCTCTCTCCACCTCCCCTTCTCTTTTTCTCTCTCCTGTAGACTTATTACATCACATGGTAACTATATTACATCACACGGTAAGTAAATCAAATCACACGATAACTATATTACATCATATAGTAGCTATATTACATCACGGGGTAACAATGTTACGTCACAGGGTAACAGTATTACACGACATGATAAATATTACGATATCACAGTTAAATATATTACATCACGAGGTAACTATATTACATCACACGTTTACTATATTACATCACAGGGTACCTATATTACATCATAGGGTAGCTATAATACATCACAAGGTTACCATATTACATCACAATGTGACAGGGTAAATATATTACATCCCAGGGTAACTATAATACATCACAGGGTAACTATATTATATCACATGATTACTTATGACATCACATGCAACTATATTACATCACAGGGTACCTATACCACATCACAGGTTAACTATTTTATACCACCGGGTAACTGTATCCCATTACAGGATAACTTTATTTCATCATAGGTAACTATTTACAGCATAGGTTACTATATTATTACATCAAAGGGAAACAAGAAAGTAAAAAAGAAAAACCATTTTAAACTTTATGTCACAAAACGGTTAGTTGTTGTTGTTGTTGTTGTAGTTCAATTTAAAGTCTATTCATACTTGGTGATATTAGACTAAACAAACAAAGAACAAAACAAAAAACAAACAAATAAAACCCTACCATAAAATATTTACAGAAGGCTTGGAAATAATCCTAGCAACATAAAAAATCAACGGTTTTTCGCGAAACTACATTCAATGGTTCCCTTGCAATTTCAATGCCATTTTCTTTATAAACTGAATTTAGAACTGAACATTGAAAAATAAGATGTTCACAAGATAATGGTTCAGAACATGAGCAAGTTACATTTCGAGAATATTTGGTCTTCCAGGAGTTTAATCGCAACTTATAATGATGTTAGAAATATGTCTTGGATAGCCTAGTATTTCAAATTTCCCATGGAAGTTAAACTTATGTACATGATTTTCCAATAATGAATTAATTTCACGACAATCATTTTTTAAGTTATGAACTGGGCAATCTCTTTTTGAACCTTTTTTTGCAAGATTATCTGCTATTTCATTCCAGTATATTCCGCAGTGTGAAGGAATCCAGCAAAAATTTATTCCTATACCTTTTTATCATGATACAATGTATCAAATATTTTATTTCAAATAATAAATCTGTCCTTACTTTTGAGCTCCAATCTTGTAAGCTATACAGTACAGACTTTGAGTCAACACAAAAAGCGAAGTGAGAAAATGCAAAATTACTATTATTTATAGTAATCCGAGCCATAGTATGGCATAGAGCTCGGCGCTGAATATGGAGAAACCCTTCCCTAAACAGAATGATTTTTGTATCTTCAGAGCAGGAATAACGAAACCTGATCCTGCATTTAAGTCATAAACAGAACCATCTGTAAACACTTTTATATGATTTTGATAATTTGTTTCAAGATGTTGTTTTTACATCAGAAGTCAACATATTAATATTGTCATCTTTTTTGAGCATGGTATAATCAATATCAAATTTAGCCTCTTTATGCTCCCACTGTGGTATCTTAGGAACTATTGGGACAATGGGTATTGATGAAATGTCAATAATACACTCTGACAGTAAATCGTCTATGTAATTATGAATTGGGCAAAGTGATGAAATACGTTGAGCCCTCTTAGGATAATCCTTGACTGAGTCAATGAGTACTTCTG
>JASPKP010000661.1:0-39278 GCA_030674155.1 Stramonita haemastoma
GGTAAGATTTATGTGATTATTAGGCCACCATTAAGGTAGCCACATTCTGACTTCAAGATGATGTCTAAACAAGACACCAGTATGCATGCATATTAACATATTTATTGGAAGGAAATATATTATATATATATAAATATATATATGTATATATATGCAGGATAGATTGGAAAACAACAGTACACCCCCTCCCCCTCCCCAAACTACAAGCTATCAGAGGTGACTAAGCTGCATCTTCAGATTAGTCTCTTGAAACATCATCAGTCTGACCCTGTAACTAACTACCCGCTTCTTCACTTCTCTCCTCTTTTACATTATTTTGTTTTTAAACCAAGATAAAATAGTGTGCAACATAGTACAAATGATTAATCCATAAAGATAAAGTGGAAACAAAATTATGTCCCCAGCCCTCTTCAGCTTCACTGAATTATAAATGAACTGTACAATCTGTGCATCAATGAACACATTCCCCAATCATTTTCAACTATTTAAATGCACAGCAATAATTGTGTGGAAACAAACTATGACCCTTCCCCTCTTCAGCTTCTGTGAATTAGAAATGAACAACCCAAATAAACTGAACACCCTCTGTGCAAATGAGCACGAGCCAGAACAAACAAACTGATCATTATTACCCTTTATATCAAATGCATAGATTCCTGATTTCACAGTAACTGTGACAAACAGAACACAAAATGCACAAGGGCACACACTAACTGACAGACATGCAAAGACTGAGAGAAAAATACATTGAGAGAGAGAGGGGGTGAGAGGAAGAGGAGGAAGGAGAGAGAGAGAGAGAGAGAGAGAGAGAGAGAGAGAGAGAGAGAGAGAGAGGAGAGAGAGAGAGAGAGAGAGAGAGAGAGAGAGAGAGAGAGAGAGAGAGTGATGAATCGAGTTAAGCAGAGTCCTCACAATCTCACCACCTCTACACTACTTTAATGAGCTCTCTACAATTAGTGCTCACCACAATCCAATTCATAAACAATGCAGCCTTACTAAAGTGGATCCAAAAGAAATTTCAGTGTGTCAGGAACACCAACAGCTACAGCCATCAAACCCACTCAAAACATGAAAAACCATAATATAAGCCTCACATTATCCCATATGTGTAATAAAACTTCAACAATAAAGGATTAAGTTCTTTCCCAAAATCTTTGTCCTGCAAAAAAAAAGATAGGGCCAGCAGTAAAAGTGTGAAATTATTGTTGTTTATTTTACAAACTCAGTACATTTACAATGTTCTTCCTGTTACTGTTCATTTCTGAGTACTATCTACCCCCCCCCCCCCCCCCCCCCTTTCCTTCAGCTTATAAACCAAACAAAACACCTGACTATATAATTTCTGGGCTTTTTCCTAAGTGCCTCTTACATGTGTTTCATGTGACTGTTCTAAATTTTAAAATCTTTTTCCTGTGATGTATGCATTGTAAACAGTAATAGGTAAGTATAACAAGCTATGCAACAAGATTTTATCATTCATATAATACTTATCCCACTCCTACTCACCCTTTGTGTGTGTGTGTGTGTGTGTGTGTGTGTGTGTGTGTTTGTGTGTGTGTGTGTGTGTGTGTGTGTGTGTGTGTGTGTGTGTGTGTGTGTGTGTGTGTGTGTGTGTGTGTGTGTGTGTGTTCAAACTTTATGATTTTTAGTTATGCTATGGTAATACCAGTCTTTTTATATGGTTGAGAAATTTGGGGTTACAAAAATATTTTAGAAAAATCAAAACTTAACTCTCTTTTAAAAAATATTTAATTAGCTTTTATTCCATCTGAACAAACAAAAGAATGATGAATCAAGTTAGAAACAGGTCTCTATCAAATTTAAATTTCAATGAAAACTAGAATGATTACTGAATAGATTTTCAGCTTGTGTCAATGTCCGTCTCCAATGAAGACATATTCCTGTAAATGTTATTCATATTTTACACACAATATTTAAACAAGAGGCTTAACATCACCTTACTATCAAAATATTTTTAGAGAACATGGATTTGACTGTGTTTGAGATTCAGACATACTTTCAGGTAAAATTAAAAATACAAGAACTATAAATTAATTTTACTCACATATGCTGTACAGCTCTTGAAAGTAATAAAAAATATTTATTTTATAACTTCAACTCATGTATGGAAGCGAATGCTACATAATGACCATACTAGATGCATAAGTGTTGTCAGTTTCATTTTGAAAAAATTAACACCTTATCTCAAGTGATTAAAATTGGTAGGTACAACAGTATTCCACATCCACGAAATTTATGTATTTGCTACAACTGTGATAGGGTTATAACTGAGGGCAAGATTTCCTTTCATAATGGAATGTCCATGTCCATATCATCTCAAAAAACATTTGAGAACAAAGTCATTTTCAATTTTTGCATCCAACAGGGATCTCAGTATGTGTAAAGATGGGGAAATTAACTTGGGAAGGCTATGAAGTAATTTTGTATTTTGATTTACTTTACCAATTTTATGCTTGACAATGATCATTTAACCTTTAGCACCCTGTGGTCTTTGGTGGCCGCTTTCCTCTCTCCCTGCATTCTTTTTCCGGTTACCAAAAACTGAGAGCACCTACTTGTTTAGAACCTTTATAAAAGTGGATGAATTTAATGTAGAGACTTGATATTTTGTATATTAATAAAAGAATGGATGAGGAATGTTTTCATATAAGGCAATATGTTCTGCATGCATGTTTTGACATTGAAAAAAACAAAACCAGACATAAAAACAAAAACCGGAACCGTGTTGACTTACTATTTTTTCACTTTGAATGGAGCTTTGTGTGCTATCTACCAAACTGTTGTACTTCAGTCACTAATAAAGTGATTATGTCGTCTTTTAGAAGTAAACAAAACAGTTATTCCTTATAAATAGCACGAAGTATCTCCTTTGGACCAAAAGTTTCGTCGAAGTCGATCCGCGAAAAGTTATGGCGATTACGAACATCGTCTTCGCGATCATTTTCTACCGGACTGTGGCACTTCAGTCAGTCTCAAAGTGATAATTTTATCGGTTATAAACAAATAAAACACTTTTCCTTCAGAAATACCATCAGGCATCTCATTTCGACCAAAAATTTCCATGATACCGGCCAGCGACAAATATTTACGGCCGCTTGGTACATCGTATTCGCGATCATCATCGATCTCACTTGAAACACTATTACTGTGACCTAGATCACTTACCGTCACTTCAAAGTCTATTTTAACAAGTTTGAAGCCTTCAAAATCATTTTCTAAGTCAGATTCGATGGATATTTCCAGCAAAAATCGTTCCGAATCGGTGTCCGCCATTTTGGTGATGGACAAATCCCGAAAGTTGATTTTTATTTTTCAAAAATTCACTGTCGCGTGTTGTGTTGAAGAAAATGCAAATCGCTGCCAGCAGAGGAAACTCTAGCCTCGTTTTGAATCGAAAGTGACGTCTTTTGCTATTAATAGTAAGGCAATCTCAGCCAATGAACCGCGAAGTTTAAACACCCTATGTTCGGCGACACAGTGGGCCTGCAGATGCAAGGGAAATAATTCGTTCGGGGACACGATGCGCCTGCAGAGCACTAAAGGTTAAGGTCAATTTCCATGTGTTGATACTTGGATTTTTACTCTACATCTATGTGCCCCAAAAGAGGTCAAAACTTTAAATCATTTGATTCTTGTGTGTGTGTGTTTGTGTGTGTGTGTGTGTGTGTGTGTGTGTGTGTATAAAATGTATTTATTTTATTAATTTATTTATTCTTTAATATCGAGGATAATGAACTAAGCACTTGTGTGCTTTTTTACATCCAGTCCCCGTGTGTATGCAGTTTTGTAAATATCTGCTCCCACTGGAACACAATGGCCTACTCTTACGAAAAGCAGAACAGAATTTCATGTGTGCGCAAGATGTTCTACATGCGTTCGCACACGGGGTCTTGATTCGTAATCTCATCCAAAGGACTTTTGGGGAGAGTGGAGTCAGCACTGATGTTAACTCCAGGAGAAAAATTTCCTCAAACGGAAATTGATCCCTGGTCGTCAAATTGCGAGTGCAATGTTCAGACCACTAGGCTATCCCGTTCCCCCATGTGTGTGTGTGTGTGTGTGTGTGTGTGTGTGTGTGTGTGTGTGTGTGTGTGTGTGTGTGTGTGTGTGTGTGTGTGCGCCCGTTCATTTGTGCGTTCATTCATGCGTTCGTATGTGTTGTCAGTGAATTTATTAGTGTATACAATACAAATCATATTTTTAAAAATTCTATTTTAAATACTGTAAAGAGCTTACCAAGATGCACTTCCAAGAACTGCAAATATTTATTCCCGTTGATATTTCAAAGATCTTTTTCAGAGACTTTTTCCTGGCCTATACGCACATACTTCTTTCAGTCTACAATTAAGAAATTTCGGCTCTTCTTTTTCCGACTCTTGTTTACTATTCATTTCAAGAGTAAAAAGACAAACTGTACATGCACGCCAACATAAACTCTCTCTTTCTTGATGTAAAAAAGCATATAGGTGCTTATTTATTACCTTTAAAATGAATAATTTTCCCTCAGTGTTTTTTTCCACACTCAAACAAACAAGAGTAGAAATCCTAGTTACTAACTATGGTATAGCTATTCTGAAGAAGGGAAAAGATTATTTTACATTTTATGAGCTCTTTTAAAGGCTGAGACTGAATCAGAGAGGCAAGCAAGATATAAGATCATTCACAGAGAGGATGCTGTGTGAGAGAGAATACTTGAACCAGAGGATTTTAAGATTATTCAAGATAGAATGTGTGAGACACTTGCATCAGAGGAAGACTGCAGATATAATTTATGTATAAAGTATTTAAAACATCTGAAGAAGATCAGACAGAAAGCAGAGATTACAGCCTACCCAACCATAATAGACTGGACAATATTCAAAATGAAAAATAAGTTCTTCGGATGAGATTTTAAACCAAGACCCCATGTGTGAATGCACAGAGGACTTAGTGCACAAACATTATAAACTTGTTCTACCTTTCAACAGAGTGGGCCATTTTATGCCGGTAGGAACTGATTACTTTTTTTTTTTTTTTTAATAAAATGCATGTGCACAGGTGTAATGTCTAGACACCATCCACAAAGTTTGTCTCTGGCTACCTTAGTGGGGGGTAAAAAGGTTGCATATAATATGCAAAATCTCACAATTGGTGAACCTCAGGAGTTCTAGCAGAGGAGCAGGGGAAAAAAAGAGAAAAGAATAAGAACCAATAAAAGAAAATGGAAACTACTAACATATGTAAAGATAAATAATAAAAGAATCAAAAATAAGATAATCAACAGCACAAACATGAAACAAGTAGTACATGTATCACATCTCAAAACATCAACCTTCCTGCACTCAATTACATTACAGAACTGAAACACTGATCCATGCATTAAGAACCTAAAGTTCATTTTCTATTTGAAACAACTAAAGCTGGAGAAGTTAAAGCCAGCTGTGGGAGACCCTTGTACCTCAACAGCCTCTGAGAAGAAGGTGGGCCCCTCAGATATATACCAAGCAATGGATTTTTGGGCCCTTGGATATTTCAAGAAATTAGAACATGACTGACAACACCATGAAAAAGCAGTAAAGTTAATAGGTTAAAGATAGTGGAAACCCGTACAGCAAGACCAGCTAATAACCCAAACTTGTTCAATCACACAGAGTGAAGTTCAACCTCCTGGCTTTTAATCTACAGTCACTTTACTGTCCACTACACAACACTGGAAATTGGAACACATTGATCAACCCTCTCCATTGATGCTGAAGAGAACACTGATCCCAGACCAGAGAAATTTGAGAGAAATGAGGGATGGAAGAAGTGACAAGGATGGATGGGCCAGAGATGCAACAGAAAAAAAGCAACAGAAGAAAAACAAAGTGCTGTGCTTGTAAAGCATGGGACAGCTATGGGAGTTTGCATTCCTTAGGGGCTAAGCAAAGAGATCTTGTTCAGTTCTTCTTTGTTATTAAATGCTCTGACAGCAATCACTGTTGTCTGTAATAAAATATTCATGAGTGAAAATGCATATTACGCACCAGCCACCTTGACGCAGTGGTTCGTGCCTTGGATTTCGGACTGGAAGGTTGCGGGTTTGATTCCCATAAGACTCCGGCTGGCTCCTACCCAGAGTGAGTGTGCTGTGGGCTCAATGGGGAGACTGGGACCTCACAGTTGAGTTTCATCCACTTTACAGATGTGAATTTGAGTGTTGCTCGAATTACCTTACCAACACTGCAGGTGTCTGCATCTCTCAGGCCTGGTTGACGCTGGGATATACTATGTCAGTAAGCGTAGAGTATAACCCTGTCAAATAGTCTTAAAGCGGATGCACTTCCACAGCAGCAGCATTACATCATCTTCTTCACCATCAATTATCATGCAATTAAAACCAAAAAAATGCCTCTGATTCAGTGGCCCCCGTTGCTCTGGTCTCATGGTGACCTCAAATTCGGTTTCCCCATATGCTTATGTGCCTGTGGTGAGTTTGTGACAAAGCCTTTGGGGTTGGAGGTTTGCAGGGGGATGGTCGTTGGAGGGACGATGTGGAGGTTGCCACCTCAGGTGGGTGACTCACTCAGTCTGGCTCCGCGACTGAGCTAATACTGTCGTTAGGAGGGGGCTCAGTAGGTGGTGTCCTGTGTATGTTAGATTAGAACAGGCACCACTGAACACCACCAAAGTGACCCAGAAGTGCACAGCCCCTCTGGCTGGTGGCCCCACTGCGACCTAATATTCATGGGCTCCCTGTGGACTGACTATCTTTAAAAGGGCAGGAGAGTGGACCAAGAGGGTAGAAAATAGACAAGGAGGAGGTGACAGGAAGAAAATGAACAAAGCAGAAACAGATAGAATAAGAGAAAAGAGGGAATTCTGAGTACAAAATTTCCAGAATGTCGGGACACTTTTTATACTGACAGGCAACTGGCATCTCTATGGGGGGCCTGTTCAGTCAAAAAAAAGGGACGACCATTCAGACACACTCTGATATCTTTCATGCCAACTTACTTCTTGATCTCCCTGCCTTTCTCTTCTCCTCTCATGCATCATCCTTTCAAAACCCTGATGCTCACCCAGTCCAGGGCTCCTTCCTCCCAGTGTATCTCACTCTCTGTGGTGATCCTTTAAACAGATCAAAAAATAAGTTATTATTTTGACATACCAGTCTCTTGGCTGACTGATTTTTCCATTGTCTCCTTAAGTAATCAGAATTGTTCAAGCACTCTAATGAATTTTTTCAGTGCAGCTAATCCTTTTCCATGTTACAGTCTGTTAGCATTTCAGAAACACACACACACTCACTCACTCACTCACTCACTCACTCACTCACTCACTCACTCACTCACTCACTCACACTCACTCACTCACTCACTCACTCACATTCACTTAAAAAGGTGAAAAGATGTTAAATAATGAACAGTCAGAGCAAAATGCTTATGGCCCTACTAACTGATACGATCTTTTCTTACTTTAGGAGTAGAATTTTTTCAAGCATGTAAAACCATGTGTGTGTGTTTAAATACCAAACAGGAGAGAAAAGGGAAGGAGAGGGAAAGAGGAGAGAGAGAGAGAGAGAGAGAGAGAGAGAGAGAGAGAGAGAGAGAGAGAGAGAGATTGGTTAAATTATTTTATATCGAGGATAATGGAATAAGCATTCATTTGCTTTTTTTCCATCCAGTCCCCGTGTGTATGCAGTTTTGTAAATCTTACCTGTTCCCACCGGCACACAATGGCCTACTCTTATGAAAAGCGGAACAGGACTTAACGTGTGCGCAATATGTTCTGCATGCTGTCGTACACGGGGCCTCGGTTTACAGTCTCATCCGAAAGACTTTCAGGGAGTGGAGTCGGCACTGATGTTAACTCCAGGGAAAAAGTCCCCTCCAACGGGAATCGAACTCGGGTCATCAAATTGCCGGCGCAATGTTCTGACCACTAGGCTATCCCATCTCCCTGTGGAGAGAGAGAGAGAGAGAGGGAAGGGAGAGAGGAGAGGGAGGGAGAGAGAGAGGGAGGGAGAGAGGAGAGAGAGAGAGAGGAGGAGAGAGAGAGAGAGGGAGGGAGAGAGAGGAGGGAGAGAGAGAGGAGAGAGAGAGAGAGAGAAGAGGAGAGAGAGAGAGAGAGAGAGGAGAGAGAGAGAGAGAGAGAGAGAGAGAGAGAGAGAGAGGGAGAGAGAGAGAGATCAAACCAATTCTTTGATTTCGAGGATAATGAATAAGCACCCATGTGCTTTTTTACATCTAGTCCCCACCCTTAGGATACATCATATAATTTTTTTTTTTTAAACCAATACAGACACATCATCATAATAAAATAGACCCAATACCCACATATATATCCAGCGAATGCAATTATGTAAGTCGATCTTGTGATCTAGCAAATTTTCAACATGGAGGACACGGAATTTTAGAGATTGTGGTACGATGACAGTGATGATGATTCCGTTTTAGAGGGATATGACATTACTGAGCTGCGTGAGGTGAGAGCCATTGAGAGTGACCTGGATTTTTACTTTGACAACATCAAAGTTTCGCCAGTCAGTACTCCAGAAACTTTGAGTTACGAAGAAGATGATGTGACTTGCAATCTGGAGGCGTGGTTGGCAAGAACATCGCTGATAAACATTTCAAAGGGAAAAAAAGACAGTCCTTGTGAATTTGTGAGAATTCAGATATGCCTCCCTGATACTGATGTGTGAAAATGTAAGTATTATTGCCTTTATTTTTTTCTTTTCTATGGCTTAGATTGATGAGGGTATCAAGTCAAAAACTGTTTACAAGTCAATTTTCATGTTTGGAATTTCATGTTAGGAATCATTCTTGTCAAGACATGTGTCATCAAAATATTCAAAAAGTTGTTGTTAAGTGCTAATAAATATGTGAAAAAGATACAAAAAATAATATGAATAAAAATGAAATGATACCTAGATGATTTTTAAAATAAAATTTGTCCGAGTGTGATGCTACCCCATCTTTCTTGTGGAGTTGCTTCCCTTTGCTTAGGATTTACAGTGTGTTTGACTCCTACAGAGTCAGGAAAAAAGAGGGATAAGTAACCAATGAACATTATAAAGAATACTTCCCTGGACATATAATTGTTTGATGTGATAGTGCCTGGAGACTTATGGGTATGTGGGTTCAAACATTTTCTACCGGGAATTATGCCCAGTATTCACAACAAAAATCTCAGGACTGATTATTACACAATTATGTCAAGACAGGTCTCATAAAATAGTCAGCTTACCTTGCCAAGAGGGCTGTCCACCCCTCGTGTTGTCACCATGCAGCGATGATGGAGACAGGTAGGTCCCCCAGCTCCTCCATTCCCTCATCACACTCCAGCCCCTCCTTGCTTTACATGATAATTCTCGTCGGCCTCGCAGTCCCTCACCCTAAATTCCTCATCCAAGTCCACTCTGTCAGAGTTGAGGCTGGCGTCCATTTTGCCAATCATCATCTCCTCCTGCATGAAGTTAGAACTCCACAAGGCTAACGTGACTTGGCTCAGTCAACAGTCACTGTGGTCAGTGATGTGGCCCGCCCCCTCCCCCCCCCCTCCCCCCAGGACCTGGAAAAAAACAGCAATGGCTTAGACAGAAGTCTGGCAGGCAAATTTACAACACATTAAACATCTGTCTGTCTAAACGACAGGATAAAACATATCCCCCTTTAATGACTTACAGGAACGTTTCACTTATCTACCAATGCATCCATTGCCAATATAAAAATGAAAACTCTGGGCTTTTCATAAAAAATTATTTCAAATCATAATGCTGATCAGAAAGCCCCCCCTCCCCCGCTCCCCCTCCCCACCCCCCCCCCCCCCCACCCCCCTATAAAAAAAACCCATCAGTAAGTCAATCACAACCTGGTTATGAGTAAATGGCATAGTCACGAACAACATAGCCTAGTGGTCAGAACAGCCCAGTGGTCACAACATAGCGCTTGCAATTTGACGACTGGGGTTTGATTCCCATTTGAGGGGATTTTTCAATGGAGTTTACATCAGTGCTGACTCCGCACTCCCCATAAGTCCTTCGGATGAGACTATAGACTGAGGCCCCTTGTGCTAATGCATGCAGAGCATCTTGCCACACTTTAAATCCTATTCTGCTTTTCATAAGAGTAGGCCATTGTGTGCCAGTGGGAACAGATGACAAGATTCACAAAACTGCATACACACGGGGACTAGATGTAAAAAAAACACATAAGTGCTTATTCCATTATCCTCGATATAAATGAATGATTAATTAAGTAAAATTAATTTATAAATTCTCTGCTCACTGATTTTGATTTTTTTCCCTCCCAAACACTTCATACTGAAAATTATTTTTATTATTATTTTTTTTATTAATTTTATGCAGCAGGTGATTTAAAAAAAATCGTTTTGTGAGTGTACATGACTTGCAGAGGTAATTCTCTTTGGTGTGGTTCTCTTAGTCAAATAAGCACTCAGTCACAAGGGGTCAGGAAGCTTAATCTTAGAAATAAGTTTTTATCATAATGGGATATAAAAAAATGAAAAACAAAAACAAAACACGGAAGCAAGTTTACATCAGAACAATGCATGTATCAAACTGACAGCAGTAAAATTACATCAGAAACATCAAACACACAGAAACAGACACACTTATAGGAAAAAAAAGACAATGTATATTCTCCAACCACACCACACGCAGCATACTTACTTGGTGTGCAGACAATGTCATTCTTCATGTCTGGTTTCTGGGTGCTTGTTCTGTTTTCTGTGCATAGCATCTTCAGCTGTTTCAATGTGCCTGCCCTGTAAACACAAAAACAGCTATAGGCAGTAGAATTTACTATTATGATGTATGCAGCAAACGACGACGACAATGACGACGACAACAACAACACAACAACAACACAACACACACACACACACACACACGTGTATGGGATATCCTTGTGGTCAGAACATTGCGCTCGCAATTTGATGACCCGGGTTCGATTCCCGTTCAAGGGATTTTTCTCTTGAAGTTAACATCAGTGCTGACTCCACATTCCCCCAAAGTCCTTCAGATGAGACTATAAACCAAGGCCCGTGTGTGAACTCACGCAGAACATCCTGTTCGCTTTTCGCAAGAGAAGGCCATTGTGTGCCAGTGGGAACAGATAACATTTACAAAACTGCATACATACAAGGACCGGATGTAAAAAAGCACAAGAGTGCTTATCCCATTATCCTCAATATAAAAGAATAAAAAATAAAGAAATAAATAGCCTAGTGATTAGAATATTGTGCAGGAAATCTGACGACCTGGGTTTGAATCCCTTTCAAGGGGACTTTTCCCCTTGAGTTAACATCAGTGCAGACTCCACTTTCCCAAAAGTCCTTCAGATGAGACTATAAACTGAGGCCCCGTGTGCGAACATATGCAGAACACCTTGCGCACATTTTCAACTTTTTGAAAGAGTAGGCCATCTCATGCCAATGGGAACAAATAACAAAATTGCAAAACTGCATACACATAGGGGCTGAATGTAAAAATGTACACGGATGCTTATTCTATTATCCTTGATATAAAAGAGTATTTATCTATCCCTTAGTCTGGCGGCCATGGGGGGACCCCTGAAGACTTGACAACCAGTTCCCCAGGGTTCACGCTAGGATTTTTAAAAACCGGTACTGCGAGTTGCCATTTCAGAGATATCTTGACCAACTCCCCCAAAATCGGTCCCCAGAAAATAAAATCTGGTACATACTGTGAACAAAACCAAACTATTCAATGAGTGGGTAGGGGAGGGGGGGATTGTTTGGCAGCAAAACTAAATCTAAATTGAACGCAAATCTCTCAGACTTTGACTGCCGTGCTGCTGCCACTCGCTTCTTGGGCACGAAGCCACGCAGGAAATAGGATTTTTTTCTAGCGCCTGTGTCACTGTCTGTGTCAGTCTGTTGTTTTGCATGGCATCATTCATGAGACTTAGATTCTTCTTTCCTGTTTCTATGCTTAGCCCTCATCTAGATCTTTTGTTCAATTTAGATTTAGTTTTTCGACTCTTCTCTCTCAAAGCAACGTGCAAATTCATAGTCAAAGACCCTCCGCTTTTGCTTTTCGTAAGAGCAGGCCATCGTGTGCCGGTGGGAAAAGATGACATTTACAAAACTGCATACACATGGGGACTGGATGTAAAAAAAAGCACAGGAGTGCTTATTCCGTTATCCTCGATATAAAAGATTAAAAGAATTAAGAATAAATATATCTAGGCCCCATTTACTCATTGTGAATGGAAGTTACTGTCATGCTGAAAAGAGCGCGAAGCTCTATTCTTTCACAGTAAAGCTTGCTGTTCTGCGTGCTAGGCTAATAAGGCTGGCGCCAAATATGTTCGTCGGAAGGGTGGTAGGAATGGGTAGGTGTGTAAGCACAGTACAGGCGCATGACAGATTATCAGAAAATGTCACTTCAGACTTTTTTTTTAGACGGAAATCTAATCGGTCACAGGCAAACAGAATCAGTACGTGGCACCGGCTGCTTCAAAAATTTTTGGTATTCCCTGTTTACAATTGGTAAAATACCGACAATTAACGGTTATCGCTAACCCTGGTTCCCTCAACTCCTCTCTCTGTTCTGCCTTTCTCAGAAAGAGTAAATAAAAAAAATAAAAAAATGAAACAAAATAAAATATAATAAAATAACACACACACACACACACACACACACACACACACACACACACACCACACACCAAATGCTTTCACAAAAGACACAGGTATACACTTCCTACATGCTATGCAAAGACAAATCACACAAATTGCAGACTTACCTGAACAAGGTATATGTAGTTTTTTTATCACTGTAGTTTTTCGGTCTTCAGCTGTCTTCAGTACACCAACCCTGGAACATACAAAGTGAACATGCATGAGTAACATGTCTATAGATAACAACAATTACAATCTCTTCTCAGTTCCTCCCCTCCTAACCACTTACACTAGCTTGCACACACACACACACATTTTTATACACTAACATAATTTACAAAAATGACACACACCTATCACTTCACTGGAAAAGCCCTGCCAGCCCCACTTCATCTTAGGTACTTCAGTGCTTGGGTACTGCTAACGCCAATACTTGCTGACTGCAAACACCAGAACTTGGGTACAGCAAATGCCAGAACTTGGGTGCTGCAAACAACAGAACTTGGGTACTTCAGTGCTGCAAACAACAAAACCTGGGCACTCCACATGTCCTTCCAACACCAAAACTCCACTCCTGCAAATCACAAAAATACACATGTCAACATGTCTAATAATGCTTCTACACCCCCCCCCCCTCTCTTCCCCAACACATACACAAGAAATGTACACAACATACCAAATAACAACATACAAATACGGGATAGACTGGTGGTCTGAGTGATATGCTTGTGATCTACAGACCTGGGTTCCATTCTCATTCAAGAGGATTTTTCCTCTTAAGTTAACATTAGTGCCGACTCCACTTCCCCTAAAATCCTTCATATGAGACTATATACTGAGGTCCCCTGTGCGTATGCACACAGAACATTTTGCGCACATGTTGAAACCCGTTCAACTATTTGGAAAAGTAGGCTACTGTGTGTTGATGGGAATGGATGACAAAACTGACAAAAGTGCATACACACAGCTACTGGATGAAAAAAGTACATGCGTGCTAATTACATGATCCTCAAAATAAAAGAATAAAATTTAAAAAACACCTTACATTTAATGAAAAAATCTATGTATATAACATTTGCACACCACACATACATATACACTTAATACATATACTAAAGAACATGATTCTCACACTCACACAGACACACACAAACAAATAGACACACGCATCTTTACACACTAACATATGATCTACAAACACATGACACATACCTATCACTTCACTGGAAAAGCCCTGCCAGCCCCACTTCATCTTAGGTACTTCAGTGCTTGAGTACTGCTAACGCCAATACTTGCTGACTGCAAACGCCAAAACTTGGGTACGGCAAACATCAAAAGTTGGGTACTGCATATGCCAGAACTTGGTAGAGAACTTGGAAACTGCAAACGCCAGAACTTGGGTACTCCAGTGCTGCAAACAACAAAATCTGGGCACTCCACATGTCCTTCCAACACCAAAACTCCACTCCTGCAAATCACAAAAATACAGATGTCAACATATCTAATAATGCTTCTAACCTCCCTCCCCCCCTCTTCCCCAACACATACACAAGAAATGTACACAACATACCAAATAACAACATAAAATACCGGTTAGCGTGGTGGTCAGAGTGATGTGCTTGTGGTCTGCTGACCTGGGTTCCATTCTCATTCAAGAGGATTTTTCCTCTTAAGTTAA
Source organism: Stramonita haemastoma (assembly GCA_030674155.1). NCBI lineage: Eukaryota > Metazoa > Mollusca > Gastropoda > Neogastropoda > Muricidae > Stramonita > Stramonita haemastoma. The sequence goes on from JASPKP010000661.1 coordinate 14,330, forward strand.
CATTAGTGCCGACTCCACTTCCCCTAAAATCCTTCATATGAGACTACATACCGAGCTCTTCTGTGCGTATGTACACAGAACATTTTGCGCACATGTTAAAACCCGTTCCACTATTTGGAAAAGTAGGCTACTGTGTGTTGATGGGAACGGATGACTAAACTGACAAAAATGCATACACACAGGGACTGGATGAAAAAAAGCACATGCATGCTTATTACATAATCCTCAAAATAAAAGAATAATTTTTGTTTTTTAATTAAAAAGACAAAAAAACATCCATTTAAAGAAAAAAATCTACATAATATTTGCACACACACACATACACTTAAAACATATACTAAAGAACATGATTCTCAGTCTCACAGACACACACACACAAATAGACACACGTCTTTACACACTAACATATGATCTACAAACACATGACACATACATATCACTTCACTGGAAAAGCCCTGCCAGCCCCACTTCATCTTAGGTACTTCAGTGCTTGGGTACTGCTAACGCCAATACTTGCTGACTGCAAACGCCAGAACTTGGGTACGGCAAACATCAAAAGTTGGGTACTGCATATGCCAGAACTTGTTTGAGAACTTGGAAACTGCAAATGCCAGAACTTGGGTACTCCAGTGCTGCAAACAACAAAACCTGGGCACTCCACATGTCCTTCCAACACCAAAACGCCACTCCTGCAAATCACAAAAATACACATGTCAACATGTCTAATAATGCTTCTAACCTCCCACCCCCCCCCTCCTCTTCCCCAACACATACACAAGAAATGTACACAACATACCAAATAACAACATACAAATACCGGACAGCGTGGTGGTCAGAGTGATGTGCTTGTGGTCTGCTGACCTGGGTTCCATTCTCATTCAAGAGGATTTTTCCTCTTAAGTTAACATTAGTGCTGACTCCACTTTACCTAAAATCCTTCATATGAGACTATATACCGAGGTCCCCTGTGCGTATGTACACAGAACATTTTGCGCACATGTTAAAACCCGTTCCACTATTTAGAAAAGTAGGCTACTGTGTGTTGATGGGAACGGATGACTAAACTGACAAAAATGCATACACACAGGGACTGGATGAAAAAAAGCACATGCATGCTTATTACATAATCCTCAAAATAAAAGAATTTTTTTTTAAAATTAAAAAGACAAAAAAACTTACATTTAAAGAAAAAAATCTACATAATATTTGCACACACACATACACTTAATACATATACTAAAGAACATGATTCTCACTTTCACAGACACACACACACACAACTAGACACACGTCTTTACACACTAACATTATGATCTACAAACACACGACACATACCTATCACTTCACTGGAAAAGCCCTGCCAGCCCCACTTCATCTTAGGTACTTCAGTGCTTGGGTACTGCTAACGCCAATACTTGCTGACTGCAAACGCCAGAACTTGGGTACGGCAAACATCAAAAGTTGGGTACTGCAGATGCCAGAACTTGGTAGAGAACTTGGGAACTGCAAACGCCAGAACTTGGGTACTTCAGTGCTGCAAACAACAAAACCTGGGCACTCCACATGTCCTTCCAACACCAAAACTCCACTCCTGCAAATCACAAAAATACACATGTCAACATGTCTAATAATGCTTCTAACCCCCCCCCCTCCTCTTCTCCAACACATACACAAGAAATGTACACAACATACCAAATAACAACATACAAATACCGGATAGCGTGGTGGTCAGAGTGATGTGCTTGTGGTCTGCTGACCTGGGTTCCATTCTCATTCAAGAGGATTTTTCCTCTTAAGTTAACATTAGTGCTGACTCCACTTCCCCTAAAACCCTTCATATGAGCCTATTTACCGAGGTCCCCTGTGCGTATATACACAGAACATTTTGCGCACATGTTAAAATCTGTTGCACTATTTGGAAAAGTAGGCTACTGTGTGTTGATGGGAACGGATGACTAAACTGACAAAAATGCATACACACAGGGACTGGATAAAAAAAAAAAGCACATGCATGCTTATTGCATAATCCTAAAAATAAAAGAATTTTTTTTTTTAATTAAAAAGACAAAAAAACTTACATTTAAAGAAAAAAATCTACATAATATTTGCACACACACACACATACACTTAATACATATACTAAAGAACATGATTCTCACTCTCACAGACACACACACACAACTAGACACATGTCTTTACACACTAATATGTGGCGCTTCACCACGAATTGAGTCGCTTAGCACATTACCTAATTTTGCGCTAGGAGCCTTTAAAGGCAGGTGGGGGTCAAGTTGTCAATTTTGTGATTTTGATTGGTTATTAAACTAGATCTGTTTATTTATCTTATAATGAAATATCAAGGTATAATTTTTATTCCTAATGCTTTTAAATGTGTTTTGAAAATACCAAAGCACTCATTCTGACAACCTGTTACTAAAATAAACTTGCCTGTTTCTCATTTTGTCTCATCCTGCAGTCTATCATTTCAGTTTGTAATAATGTTGCACAGAATTGTTCGATTTTTAATCTGTTTTTTGTATTTGATAGCCACTTTATTGCACATTAATAACATGTCAATCACTAAAAATTGACCTCATGTGCACTCCGTCCCATTATGTGGTGGAGCGTCACATATATGATCTACAAACACATGACACATACCCATCACTTCACTGGAAAAGCCCTGACAGCCCCACTTCATCTTAGGTACTTCAGTGCTTGGGTACTGCTAATGCCAATACTTGCTGACTGCAAACGCCAGAAATTGGGTATGGCAAACATCAAAAGTTGGGTACTGCATGTACCAGAACTTGTTGAGAACTTGGGAACTGCAAACGCCAGAACTTGGGTACTCCAGTGCTGCAAACAACAAAACCTGGGCACTCCACATGTCCTTCCAACACCAAAACTCCACTCCTGCAAATCACAAAAATACACATGTCAACATGTCTAATAATGCTTCTAACCCCCCCCCCCCCCCTCTTCCCCAACACATACACAAGAAATGTACACAACATACCAAATAACAACATACAAATACGGATAGCCTGGTGGTCAGAGTGATGTGCTTGTGGTCTGCTGACCTGGGTTCCATTCTCATTCAAGAGGATTTTTCCTCTTAAGTTAACATTAGTGCTGACTTCGCTTCCCCTAAAATCCTTCATATGAGACTACATACCGAGGTCCCCTGTGCGTATATACACAGAACATTTTGCGCACATGTTAAAACCCGTTCCACTATTTGGAAAAGTAGGCTACTGTGTGTTGATGGAACGGATGACTAAACTGACAAAAATGCATACACACAGGGACTGGATGAAAAAAAGCACATGCATTCTTATTACATATCCTCAAAATAAAAGAATTTTTTTTTAATTAAAAGACAAAAAAACTTACATTTAAAGAAACAAATCTACATAATATTTCCACACACACACACACACACATACACGTAATACATATACTAAAGAACATGATTCTCACTCTCACAGACACCTACACAAATAGACACACGTCTTTACACACTAATACATGATCTACAAACACATGACACATACCTTTCACTTCACTGGAAAAGCCCTGCCAGCCCCACTTCATCTTAGGTACTTCAGTGCTTGGGCACTGCTAACGCCAATACTTGCTGACTGCAAACGCCAGAAATTGGGTACAGCAAACATCAAAAGTTGGGTACTGCATATGCCAGAACTTGAGAATTTGGGAACTACAAACGCCAGAACTTGGGTACTCCAGTGCTGCAAACAACAAAACCTGGGCACTCCACATGTCCTTCCAACACCAAAACTCCACTCCTGCAAATCACAAAATACAAATGTCAACATGTCTAATAATGCTTCTACCCCCCCCCCCCCTCCTCTTCCCCAACACATACACAAGAAATGTACACAACATACCAAATAACAACATACAAATACGGGATAGCCTGGTGGTCAGAGTGATGTGCTTGTGGTCTGCTGACCTGGGTTCCATTCTCATTCAAGAGGATTTTTCCTCTTAAGTTAACATTAGTGCTGACTCCACTTCCCCTAAAATCCTTCATATGAGACTATACCGCGGTCCCCTGTGCGTATATACACAGAAGATTTTGCGCACATGTTAAAACCCATTCCACTATTCGGAAAAGTAGGCTACTGTGTGTTGATGGATAGGATGACAAAACTGACAAAAATGCATACACACAGGGACCGGATGAAAAAAAGCACATGCATACTTATTACATGATCCTCAAAATAAAAGAATTACAAAAAATCATCCTTACATTTAATAAAAAAAATATATATAACATTTGCACACACACACACAACACAAACAACTTAATACATATACTAAAGAACATGATTCTCACACTCACACAGACACACACACACACAAATAGCCACACGTTTACACACTAACATATGATCTACAAACCACATGACACATACCTATCACTTCACTGGAAAAGCCCTGCCAGCCCCACTTCATCTTAGGTACTTCAGTGCTTGGGTACTGCTAACGCCAATACTTGCTGACTGCAAACGCCAGAACTTGGGTACGGCAAACATCAAAAGTTGGGTACTGCATATGCCAGAACTTGGTAGAGAACTTGGGCACTGCAAACGCCAGAACTTGGGTACTCCAGTGCTGCAAAAACAACAAAACCTGGGCACTCCACATGTCCTTCCACACCAAAACTCCACTCCTGCAAATCACAAAAATACACATGTCAACATGTCTGATAATGCTTCTACCCCCCCCCCCTCTCTTCCCCAACATATACACAAGAAATATACACACATTCAAATAACAACATACAAATACGGATAGCGTGGTGGTCAGAGTGATGTGCTTGTGGTCTGCTGACCTGGGTTCCATTCTCATTCAAGAGGATTTTTCCTCTGAAGTTAACATTAGTGCCAACTCCACTTCCCCTAAAGACCTTCATATGAGACTATATACTGAGGTCCCCTGTGCATATGCACACAGAATATTTTGCGCACGTTAAAACCCGTTCCACTATTTGAAAAAGTAGGCTACTGTGTGTTGATGGGAGCGGCTGACAAAACTGACAAAAATGCATACACACAGGGACTGGATGAAAAAAAGCACATGTATGCTTATTACATGATCCTCAAAATAAAAGAATTTAAAAAAAAAAACGCTTACATTTAATAAAAAAAATATATATAATATTTGCACACACACACAGACATACACTTAATACATATACATACGCACACCTGCGGTGTCCTTAAACGCTGTTCTGGTCGCTAACTGGATATAAAGCATCCAACTGCAAGAATCCGGCCAAAAAGTAGCTGAAAGATATTTCCTCAACCAGCCTGGCACATCGGTTCATATCAACACAGATGAAACCACGAGAAACCACGACCCAAACTTGCATCAGATAACAAGCTTGGGTATCAACCGCCGCAAAACCAGACGAGGAACACGGGCAGGCAAACGTCATCGCCTGCGGCATGCTTCCCCTTCATCTGCCTCCTCCACCACTTCTGACGTCACTGCCACAACCACCGTATCCAGAGACAACACCCCTTTGCTTCGTCCTTCAGCTGCTTCTTTGTTTATATGGACTCTGACAATGTTTGTTCTGACCATAATGTAAATCATAATATGCATAAGCCAACAAATCCACTAACTGATTCAATTCCTCCACCATCTTCCACACCTGACACACCATCCAAACTCTGGTCTGCTCTTCCACTGCACACATCTCTTCCTTCATCCCCGTCCTCTTCCTCTGATAGTCCCCCTCACTCACCACCTCCATCTTCAACCTCTTTACCTCCATCTAACCTTCTTCATTTATGTCTACTTAATGAACAATCCATCTGCCCAGAGGGTAAAGCTGACTTTCTTTCCGACTTTATATCGGAACAGAACATCGATCTTGCTTTCCTCACAGAAACCTGGCTAAAGCAACAAGGTCATGAACCAATAATTAAACAGCTGACACCACCTGGCTACACGACTCTCTCTTTCCCTCGACTCTCCTGTGGAGGTGGCATTGCCATCATCTACAAAGACACACTGCATCCAGCTCTTTCTTCCTGCAACTCTCTCCCTTTCTCACCTGAATCTTTTGAAGTCTCTGAACTCAACCTCAACTTACCAGACCATTCTATTTCTTTCTGCTGTCTGTACCATCCACCTCCTAGCCGTAAAAACAACCTAACATCTTCAGTTTTCCACCAAGAGTTTCAGTCCCTCCTTGATCACTACAGCTTGTCTCCAAAGAAACTTATCATTCTCAGTGACTTCAACTTTCATTTCGACAACCAGTCTTCTCCCGATGTCAAACGTCTTTCTCTTTCCTTGTCTAACCACTCTCTTTCCCAGCTAGTAAATGAACCAACACATAGATCAGGCCACATCTTAGACTGGCTCATCACTGATACCTCACTAAATCTCATCACATCTGTATCTGTCACTAATGAACTGCTTTCTGATCATTCTGCTATCCTTTTCTTTCTCAACATCGCAAAGCCTATCAGAAAGAAAAAGCATGTTACCCATCGCAACCTCAAGGCCATCAAAATTCAAATCTTTTCTTCCCAAGCTGCTGAACACCTATCACAAACTCCAGATAACACTGACCCTTCTACACACTACAGTAATGTTCTCAGTCAACTGCTCGATGAGCATGCACCTTCTTCGGACCTCTTCCTGCGCGGTAGACCCTGTGCCCCATGGTACACTCACGAAATTTTGGTTGCAAAGCGTAAACAACAAAACCTGGGCACTCCACATGTCCTTCCAACACCAAAACGCCACTCCTGCAAATCACAAAAATACACATGTCAACATGTCTAATAATGCTTCTAACCTCCCCCCCCCCTCCCCCTAACACATACACAAGAAATGTACACAACATACCAAATAACAACATACAAATACCGGATAGCCTGGTGGTCAGAGTGATGTGCTTCTGGTCTGCTGACCTGGGTTCCATTCTCATTCAAGAGGATTTTTCCTCTGAAGTTAACATTAGTGCTGACTCCACTTCCCCTAAAATCCTTCATATGAGACTACATACCGAGGTCCCTGTGCGTATGTACACAGAACATTTTGCGCACATGTTAAAACCCGTTCCACTATTTGGAAAAGTAGGCTACTGTGTGTTGATGGGAACGGATGACTAAAGTGACAAAAATGCATACACACAGGGACTGGATGAAAAAAAGCACATGCATGCTTATTACATAATCCTCAAAATAAAAGAATAATTTTTTTTTAATTAAAAAGAAAAAAATTACATTTAAAGAAAAAAATCTACATAATATTTGCACACACACACACACATACACTTAATACATATACTAAAGAACATGATTCTCACTCTCACAGACACACACACACAAATAGACACACATCTTTACACACTAACATATGATCTACAAACACATGACACATACCTATCACTTCAGTGGAAAAGCCCTGCCAGCCCAACTTCATCTTAGGTACTTCAGTGCTTGGGTACTGCTAACGCCAACACTTGCTGACTGCAAACGCCAGAAATTAGGTACGGCAAACATCAAAAGTTGGGTACTGCATATGCCAGAACTTGTTTGAGAATTTGGGAACTGCAAACGCCAGAACTTGGGTACTCCAGTGCTGCAAACAACAAAACCTGGGCACTCCACATGTCCTTCCAACACCAAAACTCCACTCCTGCAAATCACAAAAATACACATGTCAACATGTCTAATAATGCTTCTAACTCCCCCCTCTCCAAAATCTTCCCCAACAAATACACAAGAAATGTACACAACATACCAAATAACAACATACAAATACCGGATAGCCTGATGGTCAGAGTGATGTGCTTGTGGTCTGCTGACCTGGGTTCCATTCTCATTCAAGAGGATTTTTCCTCTTAAGTTAACATTAGTGCTGACTCCACTTCCCCTAAAATCCTTCATATGAAACTACCTACCGAGGTCCCTGTGCGTATGCACACAGAACATTTTGCGAACATGTTAAAACCCGTTCCACTATTTGGAAAAGTAGGCTACTGTGTGTTAATGGGAACGGATGACTAAACTGACAAAAATGCATACACACAGGGACTGGATGAAATAAAGCACATGAAAACTTATTACATAATCCTCAAAATATAAGAATAATTTTTTTTTAATTAAAAAGACAAAAAAACTTACATTTAAAGAAAAAAATCTACATAATATTTGCACACACACACACACACATACATACACTTAATACATATACTAAAGAACATGATTCTCACTCTCACAGACACACACACACAAATAGACACACGTCTATACACACTAACATATGATCTACAAACACAGACACATACCTATCACTTCAGTGGAAAAGCCCTGCCAGCCCCACTTCATCTTAGGTACTTCAGTGCTTAGGTACTGCTAACGCCAACACTTGCTGACTCACTCACTCACTCAGTCCCATTTCCCAAAGGACGTAGGGGGGACATGAGAGAAGACGCAACGGAGATCTTTTTCCATGCTTCACGATCCTGTGTGGCTAGTAGGAGGCATTGCAGGGGTTGGGCAGTCCAGTCTTTGATGTTGTCAACCCATGATTTCTTTTGGCGGCCTCTTCTTCTCTTGCCCTCGACTGTTCCTTGCAAGATGGTTTTTGCTAGGGTGTTGTGTCTTGTGGTGTGACCAAACCACATCAGCTTTCTCCTCTTTATGGTGGAGAGCAAAGGCTCTTGGGGGCCCACACGCTTTTTGATTTCTTCTTTCACATAGTTATTGGTCTTGTGTTCTTTGTATGATATTTTGAGGAGTCTTCTGTGGCACTTGTTCTCGAATGCTTGGATTCTTCTCTCTAACTCTGCTGTCAGAGTCCATGATTCACAGCCATATAGGAGGATAGATATCACGAGGGATTTGTAGAGGTGGTATTTGGTGCAGAAGCTGATGTTGTTGCTTCTGATGATCCTCTGGAGTCTGACTAGAGCAGATGTTGCTGTTGCAATGCGAGCTTTCACCTCATTGTTTGATGTGCCATCTTTTGTTAGGATGGAGCCTAAGTATTTGAATTGGCTCACCTCTTCCAATATTTCTCCATTCATCTTTATTTCCGTGCTGTCATTACTCGCGCTGTTGACCATGATCTTCGATTTCTCTGTACTGACCTCCATGCCGTATGCGCTCGCTCGATCTGTTAGACTGTCTGTGAGGATTTGCAGTTCTTGTTTGCTGCTGCCCATGAGGTCAATGTCATCTGCAAATCTGAGGTTGCAAAGGGGTCTTCCACCAATACAGATGGAAGTGTGGTGGTTTTGCAGTCTTTACACAATAACATATGATCTACAAACACATGACACATACCTATCACTTCACTGGAAAAGCCCTGCCAGCCCAACTTCATCTTAGGTACTTCAGTGCTTGGGTACTGCTAACGCCAATACTTGCTGACTGCAAAGGCCAGAACTTGGGTACGGCAAACATCAAAAGCTGGTGGGTACTGCATATGCCAGAACTTGTTTGAGAACTTGGAAACTGCAAACGCCAGAACTTGGGTACTCCAGTGCTGCAAACAACAAAACCTGGGCACTCCACATGTCCTTCCAACACCAAAACTCCACTCCTGCAAATCACAAAAATACACATGTCAACATATCTAATAATGCTTCTAACCACCACCCCACCCCTCTTCCCCAACACATACACAAGAAATGTACACAACATACCAAACAACAACATACAAATACCGGATAGCCTGGTGGTCAGAGTGATGTGCTTGTGGTCTGCTGACCTGGGTTCCATTCTCATTCAAGAGGATTTTTCCTCTTAAGTTAACATAAGTGCTGACTGCACTTCCCCTAAAGACCTTCATATGAGACTACATACCGAGGTCCCTGTGCGTATGTACACAGAACATTTTGCGCACATGTTAAAACCTGTTCCACTATTTGGAAAAGTAAGCTACTGTGTGTTGATGGGAACGGATGACTAAACTGACAAAAGTGCATACACACAGGGACTGGGAGAAAAAAAACACATGCATGCTTATTACATAATCCTCAAAATAAAAGAATAATTTTTTTTTTGAATTAAAAAGACAAAAAAACTTACATTTAAAGAAAAAAATCTACATAATATTTGCACACACACACACACACATACACTTAATACATATACTAAAGAACATGATTCTCACTCTCACAGACACACACACACAAATAGACACACGTCTTTACACACTAACATATGATCTACAAACACATGACACATACCTATCACTTCAGTGGAAAAGCCCTGCCAGCCCCACTTCATCTTAGGTACTTCAGTGCTTGGGTACTGCTAACGCCAACACTTGCTGACTGCAAACGCCAGAAATTGGGTACGGCAAACATCAAAAGTTGGGTACTGCATATGCCAGAACTTGGTACAGAACTTGGGAACTGCAAACGCCAGAACTGGGGTACTCCAGTGCTGCAAACAACAAAACCTGGGCACTCCACATGTCCTTCCAACACCAAAACTCAACTCCTGCAAATCACAAAAATACACATGTCAAAATGTCTAATAATGCTTCTAACCTCCCCCCCCTCCCCCCTCTTCCCCAACACATACACAAGAAATGTACACAACATACCAAACAACAACATACAAATACCGGATAGCCTGGTGGTCAGAGTGATGTGCTTGTGGTCTGCTGACCTGGATTCCATTCTCATTCAAGAGGATTTTTCCTCTGAAGTTAACATTAGTGCTGACTCCACTTCCCCTAAAATCCTTCATATGAGACTACATACCGAGGTCCCTGTGCGTATGTACACAGAACATTTTGCGCACATGTTAAAACCTGTTCCACTATTTGGAAAAAAGGCTACTGTGTGTTGATGGGAACGGATGACTAAACTGACAAAAGTGCATACACACAGGGACTGGATGAAAAAAAGCACATGCATGCTTAATACATAATCCTCAAAATAAGAGAATAATTTTTTTTTTTAATTAAAAAGACAAAAAAACTTACATTTAAAGAAAAAATCTACATAATATTTGCACACACACACACACACATACACTTAATACATATACTAAAGAACATGATTCTCACTCTCACAGACACACACACAAATAGACACACGTCTATACACACTAACATATGATCTACAAACACATGACACATACCTATCACTTCAGTGGAAAAGCCCTGCCAGCCCAACTTCATCTTAGGTACTTCAGTGCTTGGGTACTGCTAACGCCAACACTTGCTGACTGCAAACGCCAGAAATTGGGTACGGCAAACATCAAAGTTGGGTACTGCATATGCCAGAACTTGTTTGAGAATTGGAAACTGCAAACGCCAGAACTTGGGTACTCCAGTGCTGCAAACAACAAAACCTGGGCACTCCACATGTCCTTCCAACACCAAAACTCCACTCCTGCAAATCACAAAAATACACATGTCAACATGTCTAATAATGCTTCTACCCCCCCCCCCCTCTCTTCCCCAACACATACACAAGAAATGTACACAACATACCAAATAACAACATACAAATACCGGATAGCCTGGTGGTCAGAGTGATGTGCTTGTGGTCTGCTGACCTGGTTCCATTCTCATTCAAGAGGATTTTTCCTCTTAAGTTAACATTAGTGCTGACTCCACTTCCCTAAAATCCTTCATATGAGACTATATACCGAAGTCCCTGTGCGTATGTACACAGAACATTTTGCGCACATGTTAAAACCCGTTCCACTATTTGGAAAAGTAGGCTACTGTGTGTTGATGGGAACGGATGACTAAACTGACAAAAGTGTATACACACAGGGACTGGATGAAAAAAAGCACATGCATGCCTATACATAATCCTCAAAATAAAAGAATAATTTTTTTTTTAATTAAAAAGATAAAAAAAACTTACATTTAAAGAAAAAAATCTACATAATATTTGCAAACACACACACAAACATACACTTAAAACATATACTAAAGAACATGATTCTCAATCTCACAGACACACACACACAAATAGACACACGTCTTTACACACTAACATATGATCTACAAACACATGACACATACCTATCACTTCACTGGAAAAGCCCTGCCAGCCCCACTTCATCTTAGGTACTTCAGTGCTTGGGTACTGCTAACGCCAACACTTGCTGACTGCAAATGCCAGAACTTCGGTACGGCAAACATCAAAAGTTGGGTACTGCATATGCCAGAACTTGTTTGAGAACTTGGGAACTGCAAACGCCAGAACTGGGTACTCCAGTGCTGCAAACAACAAAACCTGGGCACTCCACATGTCCTTCCAACACCAAAACTCCACTCCTGCAAATCACAAAAAAACACATGTCAACATGTCTAATAATGCTTCTAACCTCCCCCCCCCCCTCTTCCCCAACAAATACACAAGAAATGTACACAACATACCAAATAACAACATACAAATACCGGATAGCCTGTGGTCAGAGTGATGTGCTTGGTCTGTGACCTGGGTTCCATTCTCATTCAAGAGGATTTTCCTCTTAAGTTAACATTAGTGCTGACTCCACTTCCCTAAAATCCTTCATATGAGACACATACTGAGGTCCCTGTGCGTATGTACACAGAACATTTTGCGCACATGTTAAAACCCGTTCCACTATTTGGAAAAGTAGGCTACTGTGTGTTGATGGGAACGGATGACTAAACTGACAAAAATGCATACACACAGGACTGAATGAAAAAAGCACATGCATGCTTATTACATAATCCTCAAAATAAAAGAATAATTTTTTTAAATTGAAAGACAAAAAATCTTACACTTAAAGAAAAAATCTACATAATATTTGCCCAAACACAACACTTAAAACATATACTAAAGAACATGATTCTCACTCTCGAGACACACACACACAAATAGACACACGTCTTTACACACTAACATATGATCACAAACACATGACACATACTATCCCTTCAATGGAAAAGCCCTGCCAGCCCCACTTCATCTTAGGTATTCAGTGCTTGGGTATGCTAACGCCAATACTTGCTGACTGCAAATGCCAGAACTTGGGTATAGCAAACATCAAAAGTTGGGTACTGCATATGCCAGAACTTGGTACAGAACTTGGGAACTGCAAACGCCAGAACTTGGGTACTCCAGTGCTGCAAACAACAAAACCTGGGCACTCCACATGTCCTTCCAACACCAAAACTCACTCCTGCAAATCACAAAAATACACATGTCAACATGTCTAATAATGCTTCTAACCCCCCCCCCTCCCCCTCTTCCCCAACACATACACAAGAAATGTACACAACATACCAAACAACAACATACAAATACCGGATAGCCTGGTGGTCAGAGTGATGTGCTTGTGGTCTGCTGACCTGGATTCCATTCTCATTCAAGAGGAATTTTTCCTCTTAAGTTAACATTAGTGCTGACTCCACTTCCCCTAAAATCCTTCATATGAGACTAATACCGAGGTCCCTGTGCGTATGTACACAGAACATTTTGCGCACATGTTAAAACCTGTTCCACTATTTGGAAAAAAGGCTACTGTGTGTTGATGGGAACGGATGACTAAACTGACAAAAATGCATACACACAGGGACTGGATGAAAAAAAGCACATGCATGCTTATTACATAATCCTCAAAATAAAAGAATAATTTTTTTTTTAATTAAAAAGACAAAAAAACTTACATTTAAAGAAAAAAATCTACATAATATTTGCCACACACACACACATACACTTAATACATATACTAAAGAACATGATTCTCACTCTCAACACACACACACAAATAGACACACGTCTTTACACACTAACATATGATCTACAAACACATGACACATACCTATCACTTCAGTGGAAAAGCCCTGCCAGCCCCACTTCATCTTAGGTACTTCAGTGCTTGGGTACTGCTAACGCCAATACTTGCTGACCGCAAACGCCAGAACTTGGGTATGGCAAACATCAAAAGTTGGGTACTGCAGATGCCAGAACTTGGTACAGAACTTGGGTACTGCAAACGCCAGAACTTGGGTACTTCAGTGCTGCAAACAACAAAACCTGGGCACTCCACATGTCCTTCCAACACCAAAACTCAACTCCTGCAAATCACAAAAATACACATGTCAACATGTCTAATAATGCTTCTACAACCCCCCCTCCCCCCCCCCCCACTTTTCCTCCAATACATACACAAGAAATGTACACAACATACAACTACGGGATAGCCTGGTTATCAGAGTGATGCGCTTGTGATCTGCCAACCCAGGTTCCATTCTTATTCAAGAAGATTTTTCCTCTGGAGTTAACATCAGTGCCAACTCCACTCCCTCCAGAAGTCATCAGATGAGACTATAAACCAACATCCTGCATGCAAACACATGCAGAACACCTTGAGCACATGTTAAATCCTGTTCCACTTCATGAAAGTGTAGGCCATTGTATGCCTATGGGAAAAGATGACAAAATTTACAAAACTGCATACACACAGGGACTGGATGTTAAAAAGTACACGAGTGCTTATTCCATTATCCTCGATATAAAAGAGTAAATAAAATAAAATAAAGTAAAATAACACACACACACCAAATGTTTTCACAAAAGACACAGGTATACACTCCCTACATACTACACAAACACAAACCACACAAACTGCATACCCAGCTAAACAAGGCACATAGCTTTTCCATCACTGCAGTCTGTCTGTCTTTGGATGTCTTTGGTACACCAACCCTGGAACATACACACTGGACATGCATGAGTAACTTTATAGAAAACAATGATTACAATCTCTTTTAAGTTTCTCCCCACCTTACCACTTACACACAACACACACACACACACACACACACACACACACACACACACACACACACACAATTTTTATTTAATATAATCATAAATCATCTAATTCTTCCATTTGCTGTTTGTATTCTTCCCCTTCCTCCTTGATACCCCCTCCTCATCCCCCTCCTCTTTACTGCTTTTGTTTATTTTCTCTTTTGGGGTTTTTTTGTCTTTGTTTGTTTGCTTGTTTTTTGTTTATTTGTATACTTGTTAGTCCTTATGTTTCCTCTCAGTGGGGATGGGTATTATCATATGGTATTGTTGCGTTTTTTTGTTTTTGTTCTTTTCTTCCTTCTAATATATAATGTATGAACTGAAGTATCACTCACTCACTCAGTCCCATGTCCCAAAGGACGTAGGGGGGACATGAAAGAAGACGCAACGGAGATCTTTTTCCATGCTTCACGATCCTGTGTGGCTAGTAGGAGGCGTTGCAGGGGTTGGGCAGTCCAGTCTTTGATGTTGTCAACCCATGATTTCTTTTGGCGGCCTCTTCTTCTTTTGCCCTCGACTGTTCCTTGCAAGATGGTTTTTGCTAGGGTGTTGTGTCTTGTGGTGTGACCAAACCACATCAGCTTTCTCCTCTTTATGGTGGAGAGCAAAGGCTCTTGGGGGCCCACACGCTTTTTGATTTCCTCTTTCACATAGTTATTGGTCTTGTGTTCTTTGTATGATATTTTGAGGAGTCTTCTGTGGCACTTGTTCTCGAATGCTTGGATTCTTCTCTCTAACTCTGCTGTCAGAGTCCATGATTCACAGCCATATAGGAGGATAGATATTACGAGGGATTTGTAGAGGTGGTATTTGGTGCAGAAGCTGATGTTGTTGCTTCTGATGATCCTCTGGAGTCTGACTAGAGCAGATGTTGCTGTTGCAATGCGAGCTTTCACCTCATTGTTTGATGTGCCATCTTTTGTTAGGATGGAGCCTAAGTATTTGAATTGGCTCACCTCTTCCAATATTTCTCCATTCATCTTTATTTCCGTGCTGTCATTACTCGCGCTGTTGACCATGATCTTCGATTTCTCTGTACTGACCTCCATGCCGTATGCGCTCGCTCGGTCTGTTAGACTGTCTGTGAGGATTTGCAGTTCTTGTTTGCTGCTGCCCATGAGGTCAATGTCATCTGCAAATCTGAGGTTGCAAAGGGGTCTTCCACCAATGGAGATGGAAGTGTGGTGGTTTTGCAGTGTCTCTGTCATGATGTTTTCGAGGAAGAGGTTGAAGAGTACAGGTGAGAGAAGGCAGCCCTGGCGGACTCCAACCGTGGTCTTGAAGAACTCGCCCACATGGTTGTTCATGAAAACTGCACTTCTTGCATTCTCGTACAGAGCCTTGATGACTTCAATTAGGCAGTTGTCAATGTTGAAGTGCCTGAGTACTTGCCAGAGGCCGTCATGCCATACCCTGTCAAAGGCCTTTTTGAAGTCTATAAAATTGTGGTACAAGTCTTTTTGGTGTTGGAGATGCTTCTCTATCAGAATTCTCAGGTTGAAAATTTGTTCCATTGTGCTGCGTTTTGGTCTAAAGCCCGCTTGTTCTTCTGCCAGGAGTTTTTCTGCTTGGTTTTTCAGTCTGTTGAGGACTACCTGCAGCATGATCTTGCTAGGATGGCTTATGAGACTGATGGTTCTGTAGTTCTGGCATTGCTTGAGGTTTCCTTTCTTTGGCAGGGGTATTACAAGAGACTGTGTCCATTCTTTTGGCCATTCTTTGGTGTCGTGGATCTTCTGACAAAGGTCTGTGAATCGCCTTGCTGTTTCATTCCCTCCATTTTTTATGAGTTCAGCTGGGATGTTATCGATTCCAGGGGACTTCCCCTTCTTCAATTGCTTAATAGCTGTGTCTACTTCACACCTTAGTATTGGTGGGTCTTTATCTTGGTGTTCAGGGGGTTTGTTGGAAACTATGTTGGTATCTGGGCGTAGTGGGTAGTTATACAATCCCTCACAGTATTCTGTCCAGCGCTGGAGGATGGCATTGTTTTCCGTTAAAAGATTTCCTTCTTTGTCTTCAATAACAGAGGCTTTAGGCTGTGTGGTTTTCGTTAGTGCTTTCAGAGTGTTGTAAGCTGTTTTGCTGTTTCCCTTGGCCATTCCATCTTCGATGTTGTTGCATTGTTCTTCTATCCACGCTTCTTTGGCTTCTCTCATCTTTTTCCTCACTTCTCTGTGGCTATCCATGTACTTGTTGTTGGCTTCTTGACTTGTGAACTTTTGCTTCTTAAGTTCTCTTCTTTTGTCACAGAGGTCAAGAACCTCATTTGTCACCCAGGGTTGTTTCTTTGTTCTGCTTCTACCTAATGTTTCTTCTGCTGCTGTCGTTAGCACTTCTTTGATGTTGTTGGCTAATGTGTTCACATCATTGTCAATGGCTGTGAGTGCGGCGAACTTTCCTCCAATGTTGGCTTGGAAGATCTCAACCACTGTTGGGTCTTTGAGTTTTTCCAGGTCGAATCTTATGCGTGGGCTTTTTGGCTGTTGTTTTGCTTTCAGTTTCAGCCTGATGGTGGTAAGTACAAGGTCGTGGTCACTGCCAATGTCAGCTCCTGGGAATGTTCTTGTATTTGCCTTGTTTATGCTGGATTTGAATCTTTGGGGTGACAGAATGTAGTCAATTTGATTATGAATCAGACCATTTGGTGAGTGCCAGGTTGATGTTCTAGATGGCTTGTGAGGGTGGAGTGTGTTAGCCAGAGTTAGTTTGTGCTTCTTTGCGAATTCCAGCAGCCGCTGTCCTCTGTCATTTGTTTCTCCCAGTCCAAAGCGAAGTATGCAGACACTGTAATCTGACATAAATTGCTTATTGACTTTTCATTGATCATTTTAAGTCTTAAATAATGGTATTAGTAACATTGTAACATTGTAACTCTGTGTGTGTGTGTGTGTGTGTGTGTGTGTTGTGTGTGTGTGTGTGTGTGTGAGAGAGAGAGAGAGAGAGAGAGAGAGAGAGAGAGAGAGAGAGACAGACAGACAGACAGACAGAGAGAGAGAGAGGGAGAGAGGGAGGGAGGGAGAGAGAGAGAGAGAGAGAGAGAGAGAGAGAGAGAGAGAGAGAGAGAGAGAGAGAGAGACTTTTGAGTGTTTTTTGTGTGTTTTTTTATGTTTTTATTTTTTTCAGTTTTCACTGTTAGTGTTGTTGCTTATATTCTCTATAGGCGTATTGTAATTTTGAGGCTGTTGAAATCATGTTGGTTAATTAATGTTGGTGAAATGTTTTTCTCTGTTTTAAAAAAAAAAAAAAAAAATTCAGTTAATTTTATTTTCCTGATTTGTTTTTTTTGTTTTTTTCCTTAGACAGATGGCTTGATGAAAAACAGCAAATTGATGCTTAATGTACCATCTGAAAATAAAATTTTGACTTGACTTCACACACACACACACACACACACACACACACACACACACACACACACACACAGAAACACAGACACACACACATACGCACAAATAGAAACTCATCTTTACACACTAACACATGACACATACCTAGCACTTCACTGGAAAAGCCCTGCCAGCCCCGCTACATCTTAGGTACTTCAGTGCTTGGGTACTGCACACGCCAAAACTTGGGTATTCAGTGCTGCAAACAACAAAACCTGGGCGCTCCGCCTATCCTGCTCACATCATCAAAACACCTCACACCTCTCTCTCTCTCTCTCTCTCTCTCTCTCTCTCTCTCCTCTCTCTCTCCTCTCTCTCTCTCTCCTCCACACACACACACGTTCAAATCCTGTTTGAGGGGATTTTTCCCCTAGAGTCAAAATCAGTGCAGACTCCACTCTCCCCAAAAGTCTTTTGGATGAGACTATAAACCAAGGCCCCATGTGTGAACGCATACAGAACATCTTGTGCACATGTTAAACCCTCTTCTGCTTTTCGAAAAAGTAGGCCATTGTGTGCCAGTGGGAACTGATGACAAAATTTACAAAACTGCACATGGGGACTGTATGTGGAAAAGCACACGTGTGCTTATTCCATTGTCCTTGATATAAAAGAATAAATAAATAAATGAAAAATAAATAGAATATACAAATAAACACACAGGCGCTTTTCAGAAGAGTAGGCCATTGTGTGCTGGTAGGAATGGACGACAAAATTTATAAAACTGCATAAACAAAAAGGACTGGATTTAAAAAAAAAAAAACACAATTGCTTTGCTTATTCCATTATCCTCAAACTAAAACAATAAATTTAAAAAGAAAAAGAAAACACACAAAAAACCCAACCACATACAACACTCCGAAAAAAAATGCTAACAAAACTAAAGAAAACAAACAAAAACAAAATTAAACAAGAACAACTACAACAACAAAATAATACCCAAAAGCAAATAGAAAAACAAGAACCAAAAACAAAGAAAAAAAAAACCAAACAAAAACCAACCAAACAAACGAAACAAAAAACGTGTGTGAGAGTGTGTGTGAGTGTGAGTGCGTGCGTGCGTGCGTGTGTGAGTCTGCATGCATCAGAGTGGGTTGGATCTGTCAGGCCAATGTTCCGCATCATCTTCAGCTGCCTTGTTCCACCACCTAGAACTCAGAAGCTAACAATGAATTAATAACACAAACAATCACTTAACTACCCCCTTTCCCCTCACCCCTTCCCCCTCCAAACCCCTTTCTACCCTCAACCCCTTTCCCACGTCACCCCCCCCCCCCCCCTCTTCCTTAGTAGTTAAACAATTGCTGTGTGTTATTAATCCACTGTTACTTTCTATGACATATATGTGATGTACCAAGGCAACTCAAGACAATGAAGCAGAAAATACACACACACACACACACACACACACACACACACACACACACACACACACACACACACACACACACACTGACATTGGTCTGACAGATCCAACAGAAGTTAAGTGCTGTGGGTTCTTGATTGCCTCTGGGTGTGTGTGTG
The DNA here is from genome assembly GCA_030674155.1 of Stramonita haemastoma. NCBI lineage: Eukaryota > Metazoa > Mollusca > Gastropoda > Neogastropoda > Muricidae > Stramonita > Stramonita haemastoma. The sequence goes on from JASPKP010000661.1 coordinate 34,061, forward strand.
TGTCTGTCTGTATGTCTGTCTGTGTGAGCATGAATGCATGCATGAGTCTGTGTATGTCTGCGTGTGTGAGTGTTAGTGTGTGTGTGTGTGTCTGTGTCTGTGTTCGTGCGCGTGTGTGTGTGTGTTGGATCTGTCAGCCCGATTTTCTGCTTCAACATCTTCAGCTGCCTTGTTCCACCACCTCAACCTTGTAGAAACAATGAATTAATAACACATAACAATCACTTACCTACCCCCCCCTTTCCTCCACCCATCCCTCCCCTCAACCCACCCCCCTGAACACACCCACCCCACCCACCCCCCTTCAACACCCCCACCCCCTCCCAACCCCCTCCCCTCTGTAGTTAAGTCATTGCTGTGGGTTTAAATCCATTGTCTATGAATTCCATGCACTGTACCAAGACATGAAGAAATTGAAGTAGAACATCGTGCTGACAGATCTAACTCCGGTAAATGGTGTTTTGTTTTTTTTGTTTTGGTGTGAGTGAGTGTTGTGTGTGTGTGTGTGTGTGTGTGTGTGTGTGTGTGTGTGTGTGTGTGTGTGTGTGTGTGTGTGAGAGAGAGAGAAAGAGAGAGACAGAGACAGAGACAGAGACAGAGAGACAGAGAGAGTGAGTGAGTGTATGTGTGAATGAGTGAGTGAGTGAGTGAGTGAGTGAGTGAGTATGTGTGTGTGTGTATGTGTGTGTGTATGAGTGTGTGTGTGAGTGTGTATGAGTGTGTGTCAAGTCAAGTCAAAGTCAAACTGTGAGTGTGTGTGTGTGTGTGTGTGTGTGTGTGTGTGTGTGTGTGTGTGTGTGTGTGTCTGTGTGTATGAGTGTGAGTGTGAGTGTGTGTGAGTGTGAGTGAGTGTATGTGTAAGTGTATGTGTGTGAGTTGGATTTGTCAGCCCAATGCTCTGCTTCAACATCTTCAGGTGCCTTGTTCCACCACATGGAACAGATAGAAAATAACAATGAATTAATAACACACAACAGTGACTTAACTACCCCTATAACCTGCCCCTCCCCCTCCCTCCCACCCCCACCCCACCCCCTTCCCCTCCCTCCCCACCCCCTTCCCCTCCCTCCCCACCCCAACCCCCTTCCCCCACCCCTTCCCTTCCCCCCACCCCTTCCCCCACCCCTTCCCTTCCCCCACCCCTTCCCTTCCCCCACCCCTTCCCCCCACCCCAACCCCTTCCCCCCACCCCTTCCCCAACCCCCTTCCCCCTCCCTCGCCCCCTCCCTCCCTCCCAACTCCTCTCCCTCCCAACTCCTCTCCCTCCCAACTCCCCCTCCCTCCCCCAACTCCCCCCCCAACTCCCCCTCCACCCCCAACTCCCCCCCCCTCCCCCCATCTACAAGGGCACTTTCCAATAAACTTGAGACCAATTGATTTTTTTTTCAGTCGAAAAGACACCAGTGATCAAATCTAAGAATTTCATCTTCTGAAAGTGTTCAGCCCTTCTCATCACACACCTGGTGCTCAAATCTGATTTCATCTTCTCAAAGTGTTCAGCCCTTTTTGTCACAAACTTCTTCATTAGCTCAATCCAATGTACAAATGCCCATCTGTAGCCTGCCTCAACTGGAATGTGTAGTCAGTGTGTGAACGTGTGTTTGTATATTTATTTATATTCATTCTTTTATTTCGAGGACAATGGAATAAGGTGGTTTAGCCTGTTGTGCCCAGTGCATAGTCTTAGAATTATCACTTGATCTTCTCTTCTGAGGTGGTGGTAGTCATCCTTCTCTACTCTAGGTCGGGCCATAGATTTGATGATCGTCTTCTTTTCATGGAAGGTGAGGCTGCTTTCACACTGTTCTTTCTGTGCCCCCTGTTTCGCAAGTTCATCAGCTTGTTCATTGCCAGGTATGCCACAGTGGGCATTGCAGCGTTACACGTTTGTTTTGTGCAAGAGGCTATAGTTCCTGTTGGAGTTCTGTTTCTTTGTCTGCAGACAGAGCTTGTAGGACTGACAGGGCATCAGTGAAAAAAACTACTTGCTGACATTCATCTTTGGAGTGTCTGACCGTGGTGGCAGCTTGTTTCAGGGCTTGAGTTTCTGCACGGTAGTTGGTACAGTGTGTTCCTGTTGGGAGTGTTTGCTGTTTTTACTTCTCCAGATGGGTACTTGATCAGTACTCCTGCTCCTCCATTGAAAATAGCATCTGTAGCTGATCCATCTGTGTAGACATGGATCCAGGCCTGTTCTGGATAGAAGTCTTCTACCATGGCCAGGGTGAGTGCCTTCTTATTTTACTCATTTTTTCAAGTACCTGTTGAACACTGAGACAGCCAATACTGTTGTCCGTTATTTGAATGAAAGTGTTTTGTGCCACCATTAAGGGTCTGACACGTTAGGCCTAGGGCATCCAACTTTGGTATGGGAAAGAATAATTAAAGTCTTACAGGGTAAAAAGGTAGGATAATGGACCAAGAAGGGGAAAAAAGGCAAGAAGGGGATGACAAGAAGAAAAAGAACAACCATATGGATAGAAAAGAGGGAAGTCACAGCACAGACTCTCAAGAAGGCCCCCAGCATCCCCAAAGAGGGGGGGGGGGGGGGTTGACAGACAAAACAAAGTGCATCACAAGCCTCTGAACACATGAATGAACATCCTTGCTTCATCTCAAGATGAAGGAGGGGAAAAAAAGCACCTGACCACCAAAAGAGCAGTGCTGTGAAGCGCACACTGGGCAACTCTCAATCTACTGATAAAAGGCACAACCCTGACGTGCAAGAGAGAGAAAGACCATGACAGCATCAACACATAGATCTTCCCCGACAGCTGAACAGAAAAAGACCATGACAGCATCAACACATAGATCTTCCCCGACAGGTGAACAGAGAAAGAACATGACAGCATCAACACATAGATCTTCCCTGACAGGTGAACAGAGAAATAACACGACATCATCAACACATAGAACTTCCCTGACAGGTGAACAGAGAAAGAACATGACAGCATCAACACATAGATCTTCCCTGACAGGTGAACAGAAAGAGAAAGAACATGACAGCATCAACACATAGATCTTCCCTGACAGCTGAAGAGAAAGAGAAAGAACATGACAGCATCAACACATAGATCTTCCCTGACAGCTGAACAGATTTTAGATGGTAAAAACATAAAAGTAATGATAATAACAAGAATAATAGCAACAAAAAAATTATCAAAAACAAATAATAATAATAATTCCTATTTACAGTGTCCTTTCTGACAAAGAGCACAAAATACTTAACACTTGACCTAAAATCGAGCGAACTTTCACAAATACAAAACACACTCGTGCGCACATGTGCATGCACACACACACATGCACACACACACATGCGCTCACACACACACACACACACGCACACACACACATACACACACACAAAACAGATGTAACAATATACTCAAATGTGACAAATGCGGCACAAACATTGAACAGCAAAGGTTAGATATATATATAGGCAAGGCTATTGGGAAAAAAAAAAGAATGTGAGATGAAAACAGTGACAAAAAGACTGTGAACCTATATTTCTTTATGGCAGTATTAACCACAAGTTAAAAATAGTGTTGAAAAAGCATGTTTTGTAAAGTTTTGCATAAATTAGAAAAAAAACCCAGCGGAAAACATATTTTCTGTAAAACTGAATTTCAGAAGGTAGAGAAAAAAATCAAGGTTTCGCTAAAATTGGGAGAGAGTGGAAGAATTTCAGAAGAGCGGATGTTCCTTGATAGTGAGCTTTTTCTAAATAAAGTCAGTCAGAATGCTCAGTGAGCCCTATTCTTTTTTTAAACAATTTTTTAAAAGCTATCATTTTATATCAAGGATAATGGAATTAGCACTCATGTGTTTTTTTTTATATTTTACATCCAATCCCTGTGTAAATCTTATCTGTTCCCACTGGCACATGATGGCCTACTCTTACAAAAAATGGAACAAGATTTAACATGTGCGCAAGATGTTCTGCATGTGTTCGCACACGGGGCCTTGGTTTTTAGTCTCATCTGAAGGACTTGAGCTCAGATACGCTAGTTGCATTATACTTCATAGCAAAGGCATACTATTTCATACTTGGTTCTAACTAAGCCAGTGCAAAGAAACAAGGTGTAGAGTAATATGATCAATACATGGAGTTCCAAGAATTAAAGGAATGGCATTGTTCTGGAGCTTATGAATTCTTTTCATAAGAATTTGCAACCAGCCTACAACTAGGAGGCGTGCTGCAATAATCAATACAGACAGTTTAGCACATATGATGAAATGGAAGTCTGTGTGGTTTGAGGTGGAAGAAAACAACATTCAGAACTCATACAGTTAAATTACAAATTGATGATAAGCCTAAGATCTGCAACAAGGGCCTTGAATTTCATACTTCATAATCAAGAACACCACCAAGAGTTTTAGCGGATTAATTTTTTTTTTTTTTAAATCTGGCATTACCAACAAGAAGTGCATCTGATAGCTGAATAGACATTCTCATGAGGAGAGAATTAAGCCTCTGTTTTATCATCACTCAGTTTAAGCTTCTTAAATATAATCCATGGTTTAATGTCAAAAATGTGGTTTTGCATGGACTGAATCAAGATTTAATTAGTTTGTGACCACTGTTGAGGCATGGAAGATTTCATTAAAAAAAAAAAAGCCCAACCTAACTAATTGCAACATCTATAATTTGAATTAACAAAAAAAATTCACTATTGCATGTCATAGAAATTCTGAATAGTCTGTGTATTTAAATTTTAAAAACATAATGCCACTTTACACTTAATTATGAATGTCCTTGATTCTAACAGTCTTTTTATCTAAAGAGAAATTACAAAATGTGAACATTTATCTTGGATACAGAGAGCTGTAAGATAAAATATTTTCCCCAAGTTTTGAAATCTTTAGACATTCCATTATGAAGTGGAGCTCCCTGTCAACAGTTTTTATATTACATTGGTTACACAGCCAGTTTTCAAGGAGTACAATGCCATTTACTCGTTCTGTTTCAACAGGCAATGAATGATTACAACACGGATATAAATCTGAATAATGAAATTATATTGTTAATTTTAAAACTTAAAAAAAAAAATATAACAGAAATCAGTTTTCTGTTTTGTTGAAATTCATTTTCACACTCTTCAAAATTATCTCTTAATCTTTAAAGACATTACAAGAAACATGTCTTTGTTTATGAATGACTGGCATTCCCAAACACAGTCAAAACCCTTTTTTTTATAATTGTCTTTTTGTT